>JAOWBL010003697.1:19365-32563 GCA_028564865.1 Zenarchopterus dispar | reverse complement strand
CAGACGGAAGCGGTTTGTGCCGAATTTGGGACAGTTGTCAAGTGGCGGTTAAGCATTCGGAGAATTATGATATGATCGCTTTGGCCTTACAAGGGCAACTTTTTTTTGTTTTCACCATGGACTACTCTGTTCCTCACAGACACACAAAAGAAATAAGTTTTTCTGTTGAAATCCGTAAAACTCGGGGAAGCAGTTTATTTTTGGCAAATTTCCCATCTAATTAGGCTGTTAATTATTTTTCACTTATTAGTTTTTTTGTGTTGTTTTTTCACTATTTTTTTACACTCTTTCTGTATGTAATAATTCATAGTTTTGTTAAATCGTGGTGTATACATATTGTTTTGATTTAAATTCTGAACTTTGTCCTGCTCCCACAAAATGAAAGGTAACCCACTCCAAAGTCCACATTTTTGTTTGCAGACGTGGCCAGTAAGCATATTGAACATATTGTTTAGATTTGTGCTTTTGTATGTCTGTGTACCCATTTCAACACCTCTCTAAATGCTTTGGAGATTTTAGTCCACTCTGCACCAAGCAGCTCAACACTTACCTTGACCTGAGGGGGTTTGAAATTCAGTCTTCTGATTTCTGCTGTTTTGTGCAGATGTTGCATAAACAATATTTTTAACACTGCTCCAATTAAAGCTAAATTAAGAGTAAAGTTACTTTCATAGAGCACAGTTTTGATTACAGCATATAATTTCTGATCATTTGAAATTTGAAAGTAGCTTTTTGAGGGGACTGAAAAACAATCTCATAATTAGCATGTGAGAGTAGTATTTTTAAATAAGGTTTGACACTTGGCTTATTTGTTTGCTTCCTGAGAATTTGATGAGATGTTTGATGTGGCTCTGTTGTCCGTTTGTTTTGTATTAAGTCAAAGCCTGAACTTAATTAGCCGAACTTTGCATGAAATTAAGTGCCCTTTACAAGTTATAATAGTCCGTCTCATTTCTTTCATCCTAATGCAGACTGAAATGAACAAACTTTTGGCTTTAAAAGGGACATTTATCATCTAATTAAACTAATGTCTTTATCAATTTCTTACACTTTTAGGTGAATCAGTTTAACAACTTTGTACAAAGAGGAAGTATTTACATGCCTTACTTCAAAGAGACACATTAAGAAAAATATTCTTTCTTTGCTTAAGAATATATATATGTGTATATATATATATATATATATTTTTTTTTTTTAAGTTACTACCAAATCAAAAACTGACATAATAAAACAATTATATTTATGTATTCAGTCTGAAAATGTCCTTTTGTTCAGCTGTTCAGATCTCAAGGATTATAGGAAATCACAGACTCAGCTCAAAGTCCAATCATCATCTTTTCCTCCATCCAGCTCCATGTCGAACAGCATTCACTCTTCCTGTGAAGTGGGTAACGCAAAGCTTTAAAGTGGCCTTATAATGTTTGTTTTGTTCTCTAATTTTAATCCCCGACGCCTCTAGAGGAGTTTTGCATCCAACCCAACTCTAAAAGCCAGTACTTATTTTACCTCAACAAAGACAAATAATCACAAGGTGAGGTTACTTTTGAAAATGAGCATATTTGGCTCAAGTGATTTTTGATTGGTTGAATTGCTGGAGGCTTGTCCGTGGGTGGAGCTAAGGACTCTTGACATGTCTCTGACATGTTTTTAACATAGCAACGGGTTGTTGGGTAATGCTATGATGTTTACCCACTATTGTTCAACAAGGTTCTATGTCCTCTTGAAGTCATTCACCATCTTTTAGGTTTTCGTTATATACGTCCATGTTAAAAGATGTGGGTGGTGCGATAAAATACCAGAAATTAGTCCTCCTAAATGAGTCAGAAAACATCGGTGGTCTAAAAGAAGAAAGCTAAAGATGCTTTTACCAACAATCGAGCTCCTCATGGTATGATAGTTTGTGAAACTGAGATGCATTGAAGTGAAGCTTCTAGCATCGAAACAATTTTGAACTTTTCCATTTTTTTTGCAAATTCAACAGCATACAGGAGGGTAGGTGGGGGTGTAGGGTTAAAACTGTATCAACTTAGCCATCATTGACTAACTTTCCGACACAACCAGAAACATATTTCTTTGTAAACTTCTTAGAAAGAAAAATAAAAAGCATAGCTCGGGTATACACTAGAGCCTGGCCTGAATTAAGACTTGTTGCAAGCAATCAATTGTCCAAATAATCCTTAAGTATGTGGTGTCCACAGTTTCTGACTGTGGTTTCTTACTTTGGAGACTTACACCTAGCCGCTCGTGTGCACTGCATCCAGCGCCACTTCATTTCGTCAAGAGGAGAAAGTGAAACGGAGACATGGGCAATGAACAGCAGCCTCTTTGAAAGGATATCTGATCAAAGCACCTCTCTAGTGTAATTTTCCGTTTGTTGCCGCCTTTTCAGAGATGCCCACAAGCCAAACATCAGGTGCAGCAATGTGTAGAAATCTGTAATGTTGCCGGAGAATACTCAGAAACCAGATCCTCATAAAATGACACGATGTTGTGAAAATGCTGACAATATACACTATCAGTGTCTGCTGCTGTGATAGGAAGTGTCACAGGATCCCTTCTTGCGCAGGGTCCTGGTGACTTGTCACCCACTGAAAAGCGAGTTGTCACTGTGATGTATGGGTGTTGTAATCCCTGCAGTGAGAGCCCTGATGTTTACCCAACCCCATATTTCCTCCTCCTCAAAGAGCCCTGACCGGGAACCCTAAACCTGAGAAGAGATTAGCTGGCCGGGAAGAAAAGAGAAGAGAGAGAAAGGAGAAGAGGAAGGGGAGGGAGGAGGAAAAGGAGAGGACTCTATAGGCCTATTCACCCCTACCTGTTGAGATCTAGGTCTGAAAGGCAAACAGGTGAAACCATACACGACTCCGTGAAGACGCTGCTATGACACCCGCGGAGTTGTTCCCTCATCGGGGTCGAGGGAGATCAGCGAAGACTGTTGCCCCTGTGGTTTCAGCACCCCCTGGACTTTTCACTTGCTTTATAAATTAGAGGTCTTTATTGAAAAGAACAAAAACTGTGTCAACCTTATCTCATAGCCATAGTCATAAGTTAAATGTCACATCTGTAAAAAAAAAAAATCTGAGAGTTTGCAAGATAAGTAATAGGATAAAAATAATAGAACAAGATGGACAGAAAATGTACTTATGTCAGCAATGTTATAATTATTCTTCAAGTCCTACTATTAAAAGTGTTATTGGATCTCAGTGGGGATAAAGATGATTTTTTTTTCTTTATTTATTCATTAATCAAACTATAGTCTTACCCCACTGATCAGAAAGACAGATGTGAGATTGTGCACAGACAAAATGGTGATTTCGGTTGGAAACTAATATCAAAATGGTAATATCATCACACTCCTAATGTAAACCTCCTGAACAGGTGTTTAGATGTAATTGTTTACTATTTTAGTTTAATTAATAGCAGTGATTAAAACCAAACAGTGATGAAGAATCAATTGATGCAACATTTTTTAATAATGAGTTCAAAAATGAATAAATTTGACCCAAATCTTTCTGTGTTCACATTATACTGAAGATGAAGTACATATGATTAGATAAGCACTATAAATGTCATTAAGAATGTGTTTCATGTAATATATTTAATAGTGGTGTTGCTCCTGGTGATTTCAAAGGAATAGAAAAGTCTGCAGACATCCCTCTGGGCCTCACTTGTATGAGTAACATTTCATCCCAGTGTTATTTTAATATGTCCAACTGGCATCACCACACCTATAGCTAGGGTGCCTAAAGACGTTTTCAAAGCCATTAGGAGTCAGGATTTACCACAAAATTTCACGAGAAGAGTCTGATCCCCATGTTAGTGCCCTCCGGAGGAATTACGCACTTCTGGAGTATTTTCTTAATGAGGAATCAAGGGAAAGTGGTTTCTCTAGAGAACCTTGTCTGCGCTTTTTCTCACACCGCATCTGTCAGGCTAATCCCGTTTAAGGCCAACAAAGCAGACAGGTGAAACCCTACACAGGCAACCGAGGCTCCCGCTGTGACATTTATGTATTTGCATCCTGGTGGAGTCGGAGAAGATTAGGGATGGCCGCCGTCTCGGCACACTCCTAGCTTATGTCCCAGAATCCAACAGTTGTCCTCGGATGAATAACTGACTGGTTTTACACTTGTCGTGATGAATGAGCGTTGGAATCTTTAATGTTCTCAGAGAGTTTTTCCTCTGGTCCTAAAATATGAAGTTTATCCCCATGATGAAACTCGCATGATGTTTAAATCATGTGCATTAGGGTTTTTCACTTATCAAATATCAATTGATATTTGATGAGAAATTTTTTAAAAAAAAGGTAATTTAATAAACCTTAAACAAATGAATTTTTAATTTCTACAACAGTTTTTTTTTTCATAAGATTTGTAAAGTCTTTCTTTGAAAGTACAGCCCTCCTCTTCACACATCTTTTTTTCAGTTGTTTGCCTAACTGTTAATTGGGTATTAAAACTTTGTCTAAGATCCCCCTGGAAATGGATGAGTTCCTTACATCTCCACACAGCCTAAAATTCAGGGATCACACCTTCTAAACTTACTTGTAAGGTGATGGATTTGTAGACAGTTATGGCCACAGCTCTGAGACTTGCGCTGCCTTGAGTTGTGTGCAGCGTTGAGCTCGGTCTTCCAAGCTGACAAAGCTCCAGATGTGCATCGGTATGTGTGAAACTTGACCGCTGGAGTTTGGTTCAAGGAATTAGACATACCAAAGCAGTGTTTACTCAGCTTTGATTTCTTAGATTAAAAAGACCAGCGAGCTCTCTGTTTGGATTGACAGGACCTGATTCAGGCTCTTGCCAACGATTGGGAGATGACGTTCCAAGGGAGAATTTGTGTTTCAAAAAGGCTGAATGTGTTTGTGGTGGATTAATTGACACTGATTTTTCACAATTAGTTTGTAAACATTCAATCACACACACTGTGGGCAAAAATGTGTAAATGTTTATTTTGCCACTTGATTTCGAGCTGTGTCTGACCACCCACTGCAGTACTGGTTTGAGTTTCGTGCCCATTACGCTGCAGGGATTATGTTTGAATTTAACAGGCCTCATCAATTATTTTTTGGTGCTTCCACCTTCCTCCTCGGCTTGTGCTTTTATTTGCAGGATTCTCTCAGAACGTGTTTGTTTGGATGGGTGTGGTGGAAAAAAGCTGTTGTTGGGAGTCTGCTGAGAATTCAGAGACAACTGCTCAACCATGAAACTCAAGTTTTTTTTTTAGTTTTTTTTTTTTTTTTTTTTTTAATTTTGTTCCAAAGTGCATGCACTGAATTTTCTTGAATGCTTCAAGCAATTTGCACAAAGGCCACAAAGAAAGTATAAATATGTGATAATATGTATATGCCTGTTCAAGATGCATCTTGTGCATTTCTTTTTCAATTTTTTAAATTTTTTTTTTGTTTTGGGACTCTTATTTACTGTCGATCACAGAACCAAAGCACAACAACTCAATGCCGCTCGCGCTCCTTCTGCCGCTCGTTCACCTTTACTCCGTTGTGGGAAGCATGCGGAGGTGAAACATGTAATCCCAGCGCTTTTCCACCTCGGTTTCACCTTGGAAGCGACAAACAGCTACCAGGATGGGCGCAGACTCCACACGGGGGTTGAAATCAGTCCATCATGGGGACTGTGGGAGATGGTCAAAACATCTAGCCAAAAGACAAGCAAACTAAAGATGCTTTGAGAAAAAATGACCTTTTAGGGTTTTTGATTGCAGTAGTCGGTGAGGCAGAGATTGGCTGGATTGGCCATATTGTAAACTTTGTCATTCAACTTCAGGCATTAGCAGCTGGTTGACCCTAATGTTGTGCTTAGTGACATAGAAGAGATACCATCTTCCTCAGGTTGGCCCAACATCTTTGTTCAGCACTGCTCTGTGTTGCCTACTGGAACAACCAGATAGAAATGCTCATTTAACGTTTATTCATTCAGCACTGAATAAAGCACCAGAAACATTAGGGACTTTCTGCTGGCCGTGTACCACGAAGTGGAGAAAAACTTCTTTGAGATTGCAGAATGCCATCATACTTTGAGAATTCACACACTTGTTGAGCTTTCATGGGACCATTGCGAATGCACAGCTGTAGAGTGGAGGCGGAATAAAGAGCGCATTGCCAGTGCATCTTCATACAGGAATTTCTGTGTTTACTCCAGAGATCAGCTCATCACATTCAAGCCGCCCAGCTCTGTCAAACAAAACAAAAGAGATTCCTGCTGAAATCTGGAGGCAAACACAGACTGGACGCCGTCGAGTTGAGAGGAGGAAGAAAGTCGCTGGATTGAGACCAAAGAGGCTTACGGAGCAAAAGCAGTTTGAGCAGAGTCTTCCCACTCTCATCTCGGGGAGCATGCGGTCCCTCGCCACATGGTCTGCTCTGACACTCTGCTGTTTAGTCTGAGGGGGACCGATATTTTGACAACAGTACAAAAACACAGTGTTGCACCTATGTTTGTGTGTTTGGCTTGTAGCCTGCTGCGATGACAATCTCATGTTGGAAGTGAGGGCATTAATCCCTGGCCAGGATGTGAGCCGCTGAAAGCTCGGGGAGTAATAAATGTCTTGTTTTGTAAAATATTCCTACACCTGCAGCTGACCTCAGATGCCCTGCGATATGGAGTGTTTTTGGCTTCTCTGCGGTTCTGTAAGTGATACAGAGTGATAAGTAAATGAGGCATCTGCAGAGTGTGTGTGTGCTTGGGGGCTTTCTCTCACCGCACAGAGGATTTGGTATGTCCCCACTCATAAATCCCACCCATGCCTTCATGCTTTCATACCTCCCCAACTAAGGTTTCATTGTTCTGCACAGTGTTTTGAGGTATGTCTTTCAGTGATATGAATTCAAACAAACTCATCTCTCACCGGAGCTTGTTTAAAAAGTTCTCACTGAAGGGATCCAGTGGAAATACCGACCGCCTCAGTGTCCCATTCTTTGCCAGGTTGTCCTCCTCCGAAGAGGGTACGCAGAAAGAGAAGTTGCATTAGACGTGACTAACAAACTGCTTTGTTTGACCGATGGACGCCCACAGACAGGATATTTTGGAAACCCATGTTGAAAGAACTCCACCAGTGTACCATGAAAGGCTTGTGTGGCAGCATTTGTTCTCTCATTGAGGTTTGAAAAGCAGTTATCAATACAAAAGTGGTCTTCTTTTTTTTAAAGCTGCGAGCTCTGTGCGGCTCCCTCCGACTTTTGGAAACTCCGAGGGAGCCGCACAAAAGTAGGGCGGGATACAGGCTTACGCTTTTTCCTACATTACAATCCTTTTCATATGAAGTGAGGCAGAGTGGGAGTGACACAGATATTTAAAGTACAGACATTCAGGCAACGCCACTAAATACCTTGGCAAAATTCAATAAAACTCATTCCTCCGAGACACATCATCTCGAAGAAGCATGAAATAATGGTTGTCGTTGTCACATCATGTCAATGTTAACCCCATGCCCAGGATTAAATGTTAAACCGGTTTGGATTCAGGAGAAAAAAATATTATGATCTTTTTTTCACAAGCTGACAAAGGGGGTGCTAATACTTTGGTCATATCAGCCGATTTTAGGAGGTGGAATGAGCTGCTCAACTTTAGTCCTACACCTGTTAAAAAATAATTATTATATGAGAGAGGCCACATGATGCGTGAGCTGAAAGCATCAGAGAAGGGCCCACGACCCAGAACTTGTGTGCAAATAATGAAAAAAATAAATAAAAGAGAAGAAAACAACCAAATATCATACTTTTATTGTGAAGTTGAATCTTTTTCTAACAAATGTTGCATTTTTCTTCATTTCCTTTTCGCTATATCAGAGCTAACAGTTCAAAAACAAACTTCTCACATTATTCAGGGTCCCCGATTCTGCAAATATCACTTTTGCTCAGTTCTCCAACATCATAGACCTATATCGGTATACAATTAGACAACTTACATATTTCTGTATTTACTCTAAACTGTGTTGCAGGAAGCTTTGTAATGAATCTAAAGTAAAAAAAAAAAAGATGATTACATCTCTTTTTAAATATTAGTGTTCTTTCTTTGGGCAATGTTAGAATTGACTACTAACACTAAAAGTACATTTTTAATTGGCAGATATAGCATTTTGTGTGACATTCAGTGACATTCAGCCTTTTTGTGGAATTTTACAACAAAAAATATTTTCAGCACATGGTGACCTGAAATAGAGGCCACCACTTGCATTATATTTTATATTAATTAAATATTTTTATTTGTGATTATCACTTAAAATGTAGTTTATAGGAGAAGATGACTCAACTGTTTTAACCAGCACTATTGTGAGAAAAAACAAACGTGTTGATGCATAATATTAAATTAAGGTACTTGGAAAAATTCCTCTCAGTTCTTAAGAATTGCCGTTTATTTTAAAGGCCAATCTTTAAAGCAGCGACAATGTCTGCTGCCCGAACCCAAGCTGGGATCCGGTTCAGCCTGATTGCTGAAGGCTCTGCTCCCCTCACCCCCATCCAGTTCTGCTTTTAGAAACTCTAGAAACCACAGATAAGCCTGCAGGGTGAAGTGCTCTGTTAAGATAACAGGTAACGTAATGCAGGCGCTGGTTTTAGTACACGCTGGAGATTTACCATAATGGGCATTTAAATTTGAAGTTTAATTCTGGATTTTATGAGGAGTCAGTGACGAAAAAACTGACATAGTTGTGTTGGTTTTCATTAGAACTCTCTTTGCAGCATTTTGAATCAGCTTGAACAGATCAGAGAGCCATAAAAAATAACTACTAACAACTCAAATCTAGCCTTGACAGATGCATGGACTGATGTTTCAACATCACTCTGAGACAGGAAGCTCTTGATTATGTGGTCCTTGAAACTTATAAGTAGGATCAAGGATAATAATGCTAATTCCATTATTGATAATTTCTTCTTTTGCTTGTTCTGCTCATTATTATTAATATTCTTCTAATTTTTGTTGATTTTACCAACATTAACTCACAGCAGTATTGGAGATCAGGGTATTTCCTGGATGAGTAACCTGGTGAACAGGTGAAGAAGTTATTTTCCAGGGTTTTTAATTCCAAATACAAAGACCTATAATAATTGTATCTTAAATTTAGAAGAACAAAGGTGGACATCAATCTTTATGTCTGGAAGTCATGCTTGAGCTTTGCAAAAAAAGAAGACAAAAAAAAGAAAAAGTGTTTGTTAACTGCTATCTCTGAAATCCCACTGGCCTACCAGTGGATCACTTTACACAGCCAAACATTAAACAAATCCACAACACTTAATTTTACATTCTGGCAGACATCCCAGCTTCTCTAAGCACACTAAATACATGAACCTGAAGCAGTGCAAAGCTTCGGGGCCTAATCAGAGTCTTGGACTGACCAGTGATTGAACCTGTGATCCGTTTCTCTCGTCTCCGTTTAGCCCCGAGCTACCGCCTGTATTCAATGATACACAGGGAGGGAGGGTACTGTGACCACAATACCCACTCAGGGACGAGCTGTCAGGAGCCCTGAAACTCTATCCTCTCTCAGACCCATGCACTGGGTGTTTTTAACAGTATTGTATCACTTTGCTTCAGCATGCAGGTCATTTGGAGTGGTTTTTTTTTGTTTGGTTTTTTTTTTTTGAGAAATTACTTCATCTATAAAAGAGTGCAAGTCAAAGTAATGCTCGCTAAAGTTCAAGTGAGGTGGTGGCTTTTGCTTTAAAAACTTCAGAGTGGAGAATGCTGTTTGGCGTCGTTGAGGGTATTGACACTGCCCTCAAGTGGCTACCACAGCTGTTATGAGTGTAATGATGGTAAAATGTGGAGGGTGAAATGAGGCGGTAAAACTTTTAAATGTCACCAGCGTCTTTAGTTATGGTAGCTGGTGTGAATCTAGCAGCTCTTTCCACTATCGTTGGCTCGGGCTTTGGCCAGACTTTTCCATAAGTTGATTTGGCATGTTGTGAGGAGAGCAAAAGAAGTGTTGCTCAGCAGCAGCAGCAGCAGTCCTGAAGGCACGCTCTCCCGGTCCAGATGTGCAGACTGCCACTGGAAAAGAGGCAGAATGGTCCTCGTAGATCGATATGTTGAATGCAACCGTTTTATTTAACATTAAAGAATTTGAGGCTTGCTTGTTGTGTGGTCCCTTGATGACCCCCCCCCCCCATCCTCCCCTGTTCCCTCTCTGCTCAGTATTTCAAAGATCTGTCACCTCACCACTTGCCAAAGTCCTCCTTTTAAACAGTAAGCACAAATAGAAGCTAATGATTGAAGATCCATCCCATAAGTTTGCGGTCACCGTATGGAATAACAAGGCCTTTGCATGCGTTTGTACGTTCCTACACATGGCAGTGATCAAGGACACTTTGCTATTAGTCGGTGCTCGGTTACAGGGTTATAAACTGCATTGTCTATGAACATATATATATATAATTTAAAATAATGTCAGTTGCTTTTGTGATCTGACTTCTGTCAAGAAAAAACTGCATAAACTCCATCAGGCCACCAGGAGATTGGATGCATCAGTAATGGATGCAGCAGGCGCTCTTCTGTCAGCGGAAAAAAATGATTCGTTTCAACATGTAAATGTGTCGCATTTCCATTTAATATGGCCCTCACTGCTTGTGATCGACCCTCCACTAATGTGAATAAATTGTGACGCGTCTGGCTGGGAAATCCTTTTAGTGAAGATTTGAAGCCGTTAATCATTATGAAGTGGAAAGTGAGGTTCCCTCACGTCTTATAATAGTAAATGGGATCTTGTAAAAACAGACCTTTTAAAAATATCACAAAATACTCTCCTGCTGACTGCACTTAGACTTTGGCACATGAGGGATTTTTTTTTCTCTTTTTTTTGGAACATGAGGGGATTAATTCCACATTGTAAACGAACTATTAGAGCTCATTATTTTAAATAGGACTGTAGATCAGACTGATTTGCTTCCAGGATTCATCACAAGGCCCCGGCGATGCCTTTGCTTCAGGTTTTAGATCACGAGTGTCCAAAAGTGCCACTTCTAGCTTTCTTTGTCTCAGTGTTGCCGCGGTGACAAATATTCATCCTGAAGCCAATCCCGATGCTGGGACAGAGACGGTGGAAAACCATCACAGCCGGTGCTGGAGGACATAGGCCATGACACTGATGATGATGATGATGAAGCTCTGGAGACACGCAAATCCTCCAGGATCATATTCCACCTCTTTTTGGGGGGGCTTGCATATTCTTCCTCACAATGAAGTGTCTGTGAAATCCTTGCGTGTGTATTCTTTTTCGAAAAGCGTGCGTCCCAACACGTAATCCTTCTAACGGATGTTTGCACGTCCACAAGAATGAGACGCTGAGAGCTGCTTTATTCGTCCCGAATGGTCTTCAGTAGACACGGGAGACGTGGGCTGAACGCAGTGACATTCTCTCCGGCAGCAGCAATCAAACATGAAGTCTACCATGAAGACGCTTGCTCAAGACTCATAGATTTCAGCCTGAAACAAGTTCAATATGCAAATATCTCTGAGGACTCCTAATTTGTTGTTGGGTAATTCGAGCCTTTTCTCTTGCTTTTTTTTTCCTTGACCACATTTGAAGCCTGAGTGGCAATTGCGACTACTTTAAGCTGTGCCACGAGTCAATAAAGGACTAAAGTCGTATTTGTGTTCCACTGTGCAAGCAACTACTTGATTTAACATGCCGTTTTATGAAGCATGATTCATATTTCAAAAGCTGGATTTCTGGAGTGGAAATTATTCAGGGCTGGAGCTTAGACAGGCTTAAAACTTTGATCGTCCCTGGTGATCCTGATTTGCTTTATACTTCTTCATATTTTTGTCATGTGCAAAGATTACTGTTTTTATTTTTTTTATGTATATTTTTTTTCCGTGTATCAGAAAACAGATCCCTATAATAGAGTCATTAGTTGTGGTTAAATGGCTGAAGCTGTCTTCAATATGTCCGAGGCCCCCGGAGTTCTCGTGACTTTCCCAGAATCCTCCTCAAGGCACTTGGGTGGTAAACGGCTGATGAGCATGCTCATTGCATTTATCATCCCCACGCTCCTCCAAGCACATGTAAAATCTCAAACACTTTCCGTGTGAAGATGCAAAGCTTTTGGCGAACAACGGAAGGAATGCTTTGATCTGATAAACAAAAAAAAGATGCCACCACATTTATTAGAGAGCGTCCTCACCCTAAGCTTCTGACTATTGAACCGACACACAGTGGCACGAAAAGTTTTGTAAACCTCCTGAGATGAAATGGTTTCCTGCATTTATTTGTCATAAAACGTGATCTGAATTTCATCAAACGTACGATAGCAGACAA
The DNA here is from genome assembly GCA_028564865.1 of Zenarchopterus dispar. Classification (NCBI taxonomy): domain Eukaryota; kingdom Metazoa; phylum Chordata; class Actinopteri; order Beloniformes; family Zenarchopteridae; genus Zenarchopterus; species Zenarchopterus dispar. Next base: position 20,290 of record JAOWBL010003697.1, on the reverse strand, counting down.
ATACAACATTCTGAACCTGAAAAACAACAACCATCAATTTTTGTGTCTTTATTTAACTCATTCATTAAAAAGGCAGCTCTGTGAACTCCATCCATCCATCCATCCATCTTCCTCCACTTCTCTAAGGTTAGGTCGTTGGGGGCAGTAGCCTAAGCAGGGTAGCCTAGACTTTCCTCTCCCCAGCCACGTCATCTAGCTCATCTGTGAGGATCCCAAGGCGAGACATAGTCCCTCCAATGTGTCCTGGGTCTTCCCAGGGTCTCCTCCCTGTGGGACATGCCCGGAAATGCTCAACAGGGACGTCCACGAGGCATCCTCCTCCACCTCATCTGACTCCTCTTGATGCAGAGGATCAGCGGCTCTACTCTGAGCCCGCTCCCATATGACCGAACTTCTCATAGGATGAGAAGTTCCCTTATCAGGGTGGCCAAACCCTGCAGAGAAAACTAATTTCCACTCACTCAGTGAGTTCACAGACCAATTATTAAACTAACTGAAGTCAGTATTCTTCATTCTGAGCTGTGCTTTAGAGTTACTTTAGTTGATAAATGACAAATATTTTACATTTCCTGTTCATAAGAAGTGCCTGCAGGTGTGAGCCATCCATAAAGAAGATCTTGGAAGACAATAGAGAGTAGTTTATTTTGATAAGGAAGAAAGAACAACAAAGTCATCTCGAATTGTTGGGATACCAACTGGTCCACAGTTCAACAAATTGTTTATGAATGTCAACAGTTTATTACTTAGGCTACTCTTTTTGGATGTGGATATGTAGCCAAGACGACTTCATGGTCACAGCTCAGAATCATCAGGGAGGTAAATAAAAAATAAAAGCCTGCGACTTACGCCTTAAAGCTTGAAGACATTACAGAAACTGGCAAACACCTTTGTACAATGGTCTACCACATAAGTCAAGAACAGCTAG
>JAOWBL010003696.1:0-11991 GCA_028564865.1 Zenarchopterus dispar | reverse complement strand
CCCAACCGGTCGAGGCGGATGGCTGCCCCTCCCTGAGCCTGGTTCTGCTGGAGGTTTCTTCCTGTTAAAAGGGAGTTCTTCCTTCCCACCGTTGCCAAGTGCTTGCTCATAGGGGATCATTGGATTCTTGGGATTTTACTTGTAACACTGTTTTATCTTTACCCTACAGTGTGAAGCGCCAATCTGTGGAGAAAGCAGTCCCCCTGACCTGTCGCAAGTGCCTCCCGAGTATCATGACTTACGGGAGGTATTTAGTAAAGATCAGGCCATGTTGTTGCCACCTCACCGACCTTATGATTGTGGCATAGATCTGTTGCCTGGTGCTATACCCTCGAGGTGACTGTATAATTGGTCTAGACCTAAGAGAGAGGCCATGGAGAAATCCATTTCTGAGTCTCTGGCTGCTGGGATCATTTGCCCCTCATCCTCCCCTCTCGGTGCAGGTTTCTTTTTTGTGAAGAAGAAAAGATGGAACACTATGCCCTTGTATTGACTTTTGGGGACTTAACAACATCACTATAAAAAATAAGTACTCCCTTCCGCGAATAAACTCAGCTCTCTGTACTCCGGAAAATGCCAAGATCTTCTCCAAGCTAGACCTCCAGAATGCTTATCATCTTGTGAGAACTAGGGAGGATGATGAGTGGAAGACGGCATTTAATACACCACTGGGCCACTTTGAATATCTGGTTATGCCCTTTGGCCTCACCAATGCTCCCGCCATCTTCCAAGCTGTCATTAATGATGTTCTTTGTGACTTTCTAAATCGCTTTATTATTGTTTATCTTAATGACATTCTGATTTTTTTCAGCTCCCTTGAGGAACATGTTTCTCACATCTCTCAAGTCCTCTCCAGGTTGCTGGAGAATTGCCTGTACGTTAAGACCAAGAAGAGTGAGTTTCATTCAGACTCAGTCTCTTTTCTGGGATACATCATTCAGAGTGGAAGGACCCAGGTGGAATTGAGCAAGATCCAGGCTGTGGAGGAGTGGCCAGTGCCTGGAACCCGCAAGGAACTGCAACGTTTCCTGGGGTAAGGTTGCCTCTCCACTCTCCAGACTCACTTCTTCTAATGTGGTGTTCTGTTGGTCCCCAGAGGCAGACTAAGCCTTTGTAAAACTCAAAGGCTTTGTCTGGCTTTGTCACTATGGCAGGCTTTGTCACTATGGCACCTGTGCTCATCCAGCCTAATCGCAGTAAACAGTTCGTCGTGGAGGTCGACGCTTCTGATGCTGGTGTCGGAGCTGTGTTTTCACAGTGTGCGGGTCCTGATAACTGCTTACATCCCTGTGCTTTCTTCTCATGTCACCTGTCCTCCACAGAGTGCAAGTACGATGTTGGAAACAGGGAGCTGTTAGCAGTCAAGATGGTGTTGATGGAATGGCGGCATTGGCTGAGATACCATTTGTGGTTTGGACCGATCACAAAAACCTGGCTTATATTCAGCCAGCCAAAAGGCTAAACTCATGTCAGGCCAGATGGGCACTCTTCTTGAGTCGGTTCAGTTTCACCCTTACCTATTGCCCCGGCTCCCATAATGTTACGCCTGATGCTCTCTCCTGCCAGTACTCTGTTCAGGACTCCAACACAGCCCCAGAATCCTGCAGCCTTTAAAACCCTGGCTCTGACCTCCATTCCTCACCAGTTCGTACTGCTTCCTGCTCGTCCTTGGCTCTCCCATAATCTTCTTCCTACTTACCTCGGCTTCCATGGTCCTCCTCGTCTGTTCCTGCCTCTGGTGTTATCCTGTCTCTTCTGGACACCTCCATTGCCTCTAGACATCTGTTTGGCTTATTAAAGACTTTGTCTTGATTATACTATTCTGCATTGTGCGTTCTGTTGGAAAAAAGAATCTTCGGCATAACATATCCATGATGAAACAATCAGAAGAAGAAGGAACCAGTATGGTTTGTTTGAAAGATTTTCAGGAGAAAACATTTGTCTAAAAAGAACACAGAAGGACAACTGAGGTTCACAAACCTGCATCTGAACAAACCAGCAGACTTCTGATTTTTTGTTTGATCAGGACATCACAGTGGACCAAAACCCAAAACCTGCAGCTCAGCAACCACAACTTTAACAAATGTTCCACTATGTTAGTTTTTTGATAAATAACGGCTCTTCTACCTGGATGTGGCTTCTAGGATAAGGATAATCCATATATTGTCAGTACATGTCTTAGGAATCCTCTGCTTTTAACCCATCACTAGTCAGACTAGGAGCAGTGGGCTGCTGACGTGCCCGGGGAGCAGTTGTAAGTTAAGGGCCTTGCTCAGGGGCCCATAGTGGCTTAGTGGCTAGTTAGTCTAACTAGTGACTAACCCATCCTAGTCTAAAGACTAGGAGCAGTGGGCTGCTGAAGCGCCCGGGGAGCAGAGGTTAAGAGCCTTGCTCAGGGGCCCATAGTGGCTTGCCTTGGTTAACCTTGGTTAACCCGGGGGATTGAACCTGGGTCCTCCACGCCCAAACCCACCTCTGTAACCACTAGGCTACCACTCAGCTTCTACAGCTCTGAACAGCTGCTTCAACAAGTTTCAAACAATAAAATGACTAGAAAACGTTACAAAGGAGAACAGTGTAACTGAAGTCACCTGAAAAACTAGCAGTTGTATTTGTTCTAGTTCAGTTAATTTTATTGCAGTTCAGATCAGAAAAGTTTGCAGACTTTCAGTCTAATCAGTGATAAAGGAGGATCCAGAATCAGAAAGTCCCTGCTGAATTCTGGCACTGGATTAGTATGGATGCTGAATGAAACAAAGTGTGCCAATGTGAGATGAGATGTGCTGAGATGTGTCTGTACACTGATGATCAACATGGAGAAACTGGAAACAGCAATGGTAACATACAGGAAAATCAAAAGTGATGAGACTTCGGACAGTTGAGGAGTGCTTCCTCCTTGTCTAGACACTCTATAGGCCTGAAATCCCCTCTCCTCCCCCAGCAAACCTCCGCTGTCTCACAAACTCTCATTTTACCACACAAGCATTTTATCTGCAGGTTCATTTCCATTCTGGGAGCTCAGTGCCTCTTGGGTCAAAGCCCTGATTGTGTGAGTAGCTGATTCAGACTTTTGAAGAGGAGGAGGAGGATCACCATATCCATTCCTACATCACAGCCTTGTGGCTGAAGCAGGAAATACATCAACATATTTAAAGAAGCTGATGTCTCCTCTGAACTGGTTTTCTGCAGTAATTTATCAGAAACTGTAATCTTACCTTCATCCAAGTAACAATAATAGACAAACAGAGTTAATGGGTTAATGAGCTGATGCACACCTGCCAGTAATAATGGATATCTAGGTGGGTTTGGGGTTAACTAATTAAACTTGACATGTAATTGGTACAGTGATATTATTTTGCTGTTATCCTACTTAAATGCTCACCATCATCTGCAGACAGGCAGGACCAGTCTTGGCAGGGGGACGGCACCTAAGATTTGAGGCAGATCTTATATGACTCCTCTTCCATCCTTACCACCTCGGTGGTAAGGATGGAAGAGGAGTCGTAATTTGTAATGAGAGTTACAAAGGATGCTCTACTTCGACGCCATTGTCAGCCATTTGATGATGTCTCGACAGTCGAAAGTTTAAAGTTAGTTGAAATAACAAACCCAACTCACCGTCATGTTTCATACAATTATAATCATATATGTTCTTCCTACCACCTCGGTGGTAAGGATGGAAGAGGAGTCATATAAGATCAAAGCAGTCAGCCAGCATCAGCAAGGTAGGTGGACAACCTGGGAGATGGTGATAAAGAGGACAATCATCTGGACTGATATGTGGAAGATACCTCAAACCCAACTTAGCTTTTTGATCAGGAAAACCTACAACACCCTTCCAAGCCCCCAGAACCAATCAACATCCGGTATGTCACTGAGGAGACCTGCCATCTTTGCCGCTCCCAGAACCCAGGTCTGCAATACATCCTCTTCGGTTACAAGACAGCATTAACACAGGTCAAGTCTAGATAGGGACCTGCATAAGCTGACTGAAATCCTGGAGGCACATAGGCTTGAAGCAAGTAAGGCCAGTCCAGTACCATCACAGTGATTGGTCCTCCTCATAAGATGGGAAGAGCAGGCTCCTGTCCGACCCCACTAGGGCATCGTCCCTCTTATTGCTGTGAGCTGAGTAGAATTTAATAGCTGACCTCAACCAACTGCTAAGGTTCCCTCAGGAGACAGAAGAGGACTGTTGCAGGTGCCCAGGCAGAGATACCAACAGGTGGTTCCACCTACCTGTGCCCAATATTGTGTTGCTTTTATGTGTAAGATTTTCAGTTTTTCTTGAACTTATCATCTAATAAAACATTCACCTGATCTGATCAAAAGAATCCAGGTTCAAATTTAATTGGTCAAAAAAAGTTAATTTTTTTTAAGGAGGAGAAAAAGATACACAAAGAGACAGGCAGAGACAAATCTCAATTAAAACTTCAGGTTCCTGGGATGTCAAGAGTAAAGCAAAAATGTAAAACCTTCCAATCAAAACTGAGGTTAAAGCCAATATAGTAGCTATGTGATGTGGAGAGCTGTGACCAGGTTATTGGCCAAGAAGGAGAAAAGAGGATCTCTGAATCTGGAGAAGAGAAGAGGATGCCTAAATCTGGAGGAGAGAAGAGGATGTCTAAACTTGCAGAGGACAAGAGGAAAGGAGTCAATAAATGACCTTAAAAGAAACAGGAAAAATAGCTGTTTAATTTGGTCTTGTTATAACTAGCAACACACTGACCAGCTGATGTGGGTATCTCATGAATGTTCCTTAGGTGTCTCTCCAGCAGGTTGACACCAGGACCACTTCTCAGTTTCAAATACATCAAATCTGTACTTGTGTATTTGGGAGTTCATACATGGTAGTAGGACCCTGAAGGACAAAGTTCAGAAGATGGGTAGATGTAGTTTAGAGGACTGGGGACAGCTCAGAGGATGGGAAGGCATAGTTCAGAGGATGGGAGGACAGTTGAGAGGATGGGAGGACATAGTTCAGAAGACAGGAGGACAGTTCAGATGACGGGAAATCGTAGTTCAGGGGATGGGAGGACAGTTCAGAGGACGGGAGGATGGAGTTCTGAGTTTCTCCTGGTGGAGCATCAGTGATGTCATCACAGCTTAGATAACAGGTTAACACTTATTCAAAATCTTGTGCAGTTTAATAAACATTCTGGACATGAAGACGAGTCAGAATGGACCAACATATCCTCTGGATAAAATCTTCATAACTGGTATTTTATTTGATTTTAGTAGGTTAATGTTTGTGTTTTATTAATAAATAAAGTTTGGTTGACGGAAAAAACTAATAAAAGAGGAGAAAACTGTCAAACAGGCACTATCTCAATCATTTAAACATGAATATGAGCTTAGAAGAACTATATTCTCACATTAAAACATGTTAAACCACATTATGTTATCAACAAGTTATACCTTGTGAATTGCATTCTGGGAAATGTTGCAGTTTTTTGTGAAATGTTTCTACCCTACTTTACTGAACTGGATCAAAACGTCAGCTGAGACATTTCACAAGAACACAAAAACATTTGTTGAGAAACACTTCACTTTTCCTGATCAGGAACACCAAGAAGACAGCAGCAGCATCACCTCATGACATCATGAATCACGTCATGAACTAGAACTGGATTATTAATATATTATGAAAATTTTATTTGATTGGACTATAAATATACTATGATGGCCTGACTAGAAAGAAATGAGTGTAGATTATGTAGAAGCAGTGCTGGAGATGTGTTGCCAGCAGATCAGCATGGCTCAATTGTCTCTTCATGAACCAGTCAACACTTCCTCATCTAACAAACTTCAGAGGAGGACAGATGGAACCCTGTGATTTTTTTTTTTAAAGACCCATCAGCGGTCTGTTGTACAGCTGGATATCTGTTGTACCACCAGTGTTTCTCTGGTTCTATATAGTAGAATGTTATTGGAGAACCTGGAGCGACAGCATCAAAGTGATGATTAGTCTCCCTACCTAATCAATACAACCATAACAGCTCCTCAAAGAGGGTTTTGTCACAGTGAGAAATGCTGTTACTGCAGGGCTCCACACTCAGATGGTCCACCTTCAGAAGTTGACTTTGGTTGGAACTCAGTTCAGCACTTTTTTTAGACCAGTTTTTTGGTTTCATTTGTTTTATTTATAGAAAAATAAAGCTGGTAAATCCCCCAGTCAACATGAGTGAGTGACCAAAGTCATTGATCTGATAACGTAAATCCGAACTTTTACCTGAAAGATTGGAACTCAGCCAATCGGGAGGACTTTTTTCCTTTTCTAGGAAAATCAGTCATTCAAAGTCCATACAGCTAACATTCAAATGAGGAACAGAGACTGTAAAATACTCAGCCCTAGAGTTTTATACAAATAAAAAAAAAAATATATATATATATATATATATATATATATATTCCCCTCGTGTCATATCTTAGCTTAACTCTGCAGTCACTGTCATTGATCAACAGCCTGTTATTTTTCCATCAGGACTGTCAGTTCTTGGAGCTCTTTTTGAAAGGAAAGATCAATTTTTGTCTTTACATTCGGACATATTATTCTAGGTAATAGGTTATTTTTATAGGTCCCATCAGGAAAGCAACTGGAACCTGTTGTTTTTCATAAGAATTTATTATTGTAACCTCAACAAAAGTCCAAAATTAACCATTGTACATCAGCCAAATGTAGCATAAACACTCCAGTCCACAGCATGACCTCTGAAAACTAAAATGATATCAGTATGACTACGTGTGGAACTATGATAGAAACATTCTTCTCCCACTGATTCCTTGGAAGGTGTCAAACCAAAGACAATCATGCTCACCAACTTCTGCCTCTAAAGTGTTCTTACCATCATGAAAAAAAAAACTGAAAATAAAAGTAAGTCAAACTGAGGCTATCATACAAGCTCCACAAAACTTTGCTTTCCACACACCATCCTGGAGAAAGGTTTTAAAAGAATTTTGATTAGACAGTTTGCTTAAAAGTTATGCACCAATAAGAATTGGGGGTGCGGCTTAGAGATAATCTTTAACCTGAAACTTGTAATATAATGATCCAAACTTGAATAAGTTATATATTTATGCTTACTGTTTTACCATAGTAACTGTCTGTATGAAAAGCTTGACTTAAGATGTTTTTGACACATTTTGGGGTAAACTCACATCGCTAGTGGAGATTAATGTTGGCTAATATTAACACCAGCTAAACAGCAACATTGTTGTTTTTAATTTACCTTAGAATAATTATACAATTAATCATGTACATAGGAAATGGAGTAAAATAAACTCCATTGTTTTAGCTGAGCTCAAAGATACAGATGTCCAAGTTCTGGTCCTTGTGGAACTAATGTGCATCATCTAAAGATGACATAGGTATGAGTTGAGGACAATAGGAATGTAGTCTCAGGGTTTTGTTCTGAGGACATTGAGGATACAATCTGGGGACATTGGAAGTACAGTGTGAGGAGGTGTAAGGTCTGAAGGCAGGGTTATGGTTTTTGGTGTCCTCTTCAGCATCTAATTGATACAAATGACAGAGGCCAGATATCGTTCTGGTTAGAAGACAAAGTCACTAATGGGTTTTTTTTTTATATATATATTTAAGGGTGTTCAGTGTATAACAAGTTCTGATTATTGTATTTTATTTCAGTTTTTACTTTCCAAAGAATATTTGAAGTTCCATTACTGATGTGACCTAGAGCTGCTGTCACATGCAGCATAAACCAAACAAGAAAAAGTAAACACCATTTTGAAACCATTATTTGTGTCTTAATGGATAGAATGAAGGGGCTTTTGTAGTGAGCAGTTATAAAATCTCAGGCTTAAGTTTATCTTTCATCTTAATCCTGAAAGTTCACAGAAATTTGTTCTAATCCAAACTCCAACCCAGCATCTGCTCTTCACCTCTAGCCATTTTTCAGAAACAACCTTGTCTGTTTATTCCTTGACAGTTGTTCTCTTCATCCTGTCATTCGTCTGGATCAGAGGTCCATGCCCATGTTTATATCCATCATACACTGCAGGTAAATAAGTTACACTGCAATAGTTTCCTCAACAGCAGTCAAGGAGAAGCAGTCACTCCTGGTGCTAATTCTTGATATATGCTCGTGTGTGTGTGTGTGTTTGTGTGTGTCTGTGTTTTTACTTGAAGATTACCATTATTAAATATAGTGGCAGTGGAGACTAATTTCTTGATGTGTCCTTGTTCTGTCCCATCATCACCTCCCTTCTTCTGCACTGATCAAATGTTGAAAGTCAGATCATCTGTTAACAAGTGTTAACGGGGACAGGGAACAGAAATGCGGTGCAACCACAATGACATATATATTGAGGGTTTGTTGGCAATTTTTTTTACAATATGTACAAGTCAAATGCATCAAAAAAATTTAAATAAAAGGAATTATTCATTCGTTGAAAGTTGACTTTGATACAATGCAGTTCTATCAGTTCACCGACAAGACAGCTTCTTCTAGACTGGAAATAGATTGTCTGACTATCACAGCCTGCATGGGTCCTCTAAAAAAAACCCTGGCCTGCAGCAGTTCTCAGCTTGGCATCCCAACTCATGCATCTAACCACTAATGGCTGCCTGCTTACACACCTGTGTACAGGTGTTTAAGTTATGGCAAAATTATGTAAAATGTCAAGTCTCACAAGAATTCCCCCAACCTTACTATGGAAACAGTATAAAAGGGAAATCATATATAGGATTTTACAGCTGGGTTACACAAGTGTTTATGGTTGTACATGTTGTTTGATTAAATTTTCATTTATAGTTACTCTATATTTTGAAATTGTACATTATGTTAACTTTTGAGTTCCAGCTGTTTCTGGAAACATAATGCTTAAACCTAAATTATACTTCAGATAGAAAGCTAATCAGACTGTCAGCAGGTCAATGACATGTTTGCAGTCCTGCAGATGATGTTAAGTTAATAGATGGTTGCTGGACCCAAGAGCAGACGATCGTAAAAGTAAGTTCTTTATTGCAAGTCTTGATATTCGGGAGAGATGAATGGCAGATAAGACAATGATGGCTGATGATCCGCGGACTGAAGAGGCGAGGAGTAGACCAGGTGGGGAGCCAGGATAACGAGGATGAACCACAGACAGAAGAGGCGAGGAGTAGACAAGGTGAGGAGCCAGGACGACGATGTGGACTGGTGATCAGACAGACAGACGAGACGAGGAGCTGACAGGATGAGGAACCAGCAGGACAGGAATCAGACAGGCTATGGCACAGGAGAATATAATCACTGGACACGCAGAAAGAATTTAAAGGTAAGTATAGCCTGAAAGATTACAGAATAGTGAACAACAATCTGGCGTCGGCTTGAAAACCTCAGGTGCATATAAACAGGTGGAGTAGATTGGCTGATCAGTAGCAGCTGCGTCTTCAGCTGCGGTGCTGGAGTCACGCCCACAGGATCACAACATATGACAGAAGACAGGAACTATACAGCTTATCAGGTTAGCTCAGAAGCATCTCTGATGGTCTAGGGTCACATTAGTGTCTTTAGTGTGAGCACCTGGAACATCTGGAAAGACTCCATCAATCCTGAAATGAACACAGGTTTTCAGAGGAACATCTGCTTCATGCAGACAATGTTTGTTCAGGGAAGTTCTTGCATATTTCAAAAAGACGAAGCTGAACTATATCCTGCATCTATCACAATAGCATGGCTTCACAGGAGAAGAGTCCAGGTAGCTTGTTGCTGTAGGTGGAAATCTAGGTTTGTTGATAGAAAAGAGATTTCCGTTTCAATTGATGATTTCATTTGTAGATACTCCAGAAACTGACTGTTCCTGATGCCATACTCCTGGACCAAATAGGAAAGCGATGCCAGACAACTGGAGTGAAAGATGTATTTAAGATGAGTGATACCCTTACCAGCCCACGTGCGGAAGTTGTTTGCTTTTTTCTTGCTCATAAAGTCAGGGTTATTACAAATTGGAGTGAAATTAGAAATAGCGAAAGGTGAATTTGTGGTTTTATAAAATTTCCACCAGACGTTCAGAGGAGAAGCTATTGTTATTGCTTTAAAACATGGATGACACTTGATGGATTGGCTAAGAAATGGGATATCAGCAATCTGGAATTCTTTGCATAGTTCAGAGTTTTTCACTTCCAGTCCTTGTGGGCATGTCCTGCATGTTTTAAATGTTTCCCTCCTCAGCACACCTGATTCTAATTAATGGTTGTTAAGAGGTTGTTATCCATTTGTATATATGTTGAAGTTGGCTTGCAAGAAGGTAATAGGTGAAATTTGGAGCTTCTAAGCCTCCCTGAGATTTAGGTTTTTGTAAAGTAGTTAGTTTAATCCTTGGTGTTTTATTCTTCCAGTAGAATTTTGTAATAATTGAATCTAAAGACTTGAACCAGGCGGGAGAAGGCTGCATTAGGGTCATTCAGAATAGATAGTTTATTTTAGGGAGAATCCATCCATCCACCTATGCATCTTCTTCCGCTTGTCTGTGATCGGGTCGCAGGGGCAGTAGCTTAAGCAGGGAGGCCCAGACTTCCTTCTTCCCAGTCACTTTGTCCAGCTCATCTGAGGGAATCCGAAGGCATTCCCAGGCCAGCCAGGAGACATAGTCCCTCCAACGTGTCCTGGTACTGCACCATGGCCTCCTTCCAGTGGGACATGCCTGGAAAACCTCACCAGGGAGGTGTCCAGGAGGCATTCTCACCAGATGCCCGAGCCCCCTCATCTGGCTTCTCTCGATGTGGAGGAGCAGTGGCTCTACTCTCAACCCCTCCCGCATGACCATGCTTCTCACCCTATCTCTGAGGGAAAGCCCGGACACCCTGCGAAGAAAATTAATTTCCACTACTTGTATCTGTGATCTTGTTCTTTCTGTCACTACCCACAGCTCGTGAACATAAGTGAGGGTAGGAATGTAGACCGACTGGTAAATCAAGAGCCTTGCCTTTCGGCTCAGCTTTGTCTTTTGTTGTGGTCCTGTGGGTGTGGCTCCAGCAGGCAATAAGACATCACAGCTGTGATCAATCAACCAGCGTATAAATTGCACCTGAAGACCTCAAGCCAGCGTCAGATTGTTGTTCACCATCTGGTAATGCTCTCAGGCTCTTCTATTGTCTTCTCTACTTGTACTCCTTGACTTATTGAATTCTCTTGTACTTTAGACCCTTTTATTCCTTGTCCCATCTGTTCCTTGCCTTGTCTGTTCCTGGATACCTGTTTTGTGGATTACCTGCCCTTGTCATTGTTCCTGTCCATTGACTTCCACAGTTATCAACTTTTAATAAACTCTGTTTACTAAGGATCCTGTTCTGGATCCTGTTCTGACGGACGCTGCACCGATCCGCCTATCAATCTCTAGCTCCATTCTTCTCTCAATTGTGAACAAGACCCTGAGATACTTAAACTCCTCTACTTGGGGCAGTACTTGATCCCCAACATAGAGAGGGCACTCCACCCTTTTTCCGACTGAAGACCATGGTCTCGGATTTAGAGGTGGTGATACTCATCCGAACCACTTCACATTCGGCCACGAACTGATCCAGTGAGTGGTGAAGGTCCCGCTCCGATGAAGCCAACAGAACCACATCATCTGCAAAAAGTTTAGATGTGATTCTGAGGTCACCAAACCAGACCTCCTACACTCCTTGGCCGTGCCTAGAAATTCTGATCATAAAAGTAATGAACTGAACTGAATGAAACTGAATGAAGTAATGAAAAAGGCAGCCCTGGTGACTCCAGCAGGGAGTATATACCAACCCTCATAGGAAACGAGTCCAACTTACAGCCGACAATGTGGACCAAACACTGATGCCGGGTATACAGGGACCAGACAGCCTGTATAAGGCCTTAGGCACCCAATACTCCTGTTGAACACCCCACAGGAGTCCCAGAGGGAAATGGTTGAAAGCCCTCTCCACATCCAAAAAACACATTGTTGGGTTTTTTTTCTTATGACCAGGAAAGAAACCCAGAGAAAATGAGAACCAGACACAATACTTAAGTTCGGCTT
>JAOWBL010003695.1:0-11992 GCA_028564865.1 Zenarchopterus dispar | reverse complement strand
ATATATATATATATATATATATATATATATATATATATATATATATATATATATATGTATATACCAAAAAAAGGGTTTGAAGATGCCCCTTTAATGTACTGTAGTCAAGTCAAATTTATTTATAAAGCACATTTAAAAACAACCAAAGTTATAATAATAAAACAGGACATAAAAAACCATAAAATGTTATATAAAACTATGATGAAATGCATCACTTCAGATAAAATCACTATAATAAAGCATATATGTCAAATTTAAACCTAATTAAAAGCCAAAGACAAAAGTTGGATAAATTCAGTCTGTATTCATTTATAATGTGGTTTCAGTTCCACACTTCAGCTTCACTTCAGAGACATTTTGTTGTCTTTACGTTTCTTTGATTGATTTGTAAACATCAACAGAATGCAAAAAAAAAAAAAAAAATCATGTAAAACCCACCCAAAATCTAATGCTGCAAGAAAATAAAATCCTGGTTTTGTTTTCCAGGTTTGAAGTTTGTTCTGGGATTTTGGAGGATCTTGTTACAAATTATAAGCAGGTTTTTCTCACAGAAGAATGAGAGGAATCTGTTTGATCTCCAGACCGAAGGAGCAGCAGAGTAGATTATCTGGACAACATGCAGTTTTTGTAAGAAAGAACTCCTGGAATATGCTTTTTAAACCTGTGTGGAAAACCTTAAGTATATGATTTAGCAAATAAAATGAAGGTGATGCTGGGAACTTTATAATTTTTTTTTTTTTTTTTTGCTTCAGGCATTTACTCAGTCAGCCACAATGTCATAGACAGCATTATAACACAATAAGAAGTTTTCTCTTTTTGTTTTTTCTTTTTTTTCTTTTTTTTTGGCTCCCTTCTTTTGATAAATTAAACAAGACCCTTCTTGCTGCTTTTACCTCTTTGATGCACATGAAAGTTAACTTACTATATGATTTTCTCTTCTGCCAGCCTTTAAAAATGTGTATTTTTGTTAAACCTGAAATTAAAACATAAATTTGGGGAAACAATTCCCTTAAATAAACAACAAAAAATGATTTTAATAAAACTATATGAATACCTCACTAAATCCATGAAATTCATTTACTTTCTTTTTGATTTTCTCACAAGGTGAAGTAGGCCTAGGATAATACTGAGAAGCACCATTAAGAAAATATAAGTTTTTATTTTAAATTGATTACCACAAATAAATACACGATTAGATTTGCTTTAAGCCTCAAGCGACCGAACTATTTCGAGGACTAATATGACCGAGTGGGGTCATTTGTGACGCCATTGAAGTTACATAGGAATATTTCTATATAAATGATTTTTTTAGGTTTCTTCATCTTTATTTCACTCTATAATATGTTTGTCCATCATTTTATGTGAGAAGGTATAAAATGTGATTTTTTTTTTTTTTTTTTACAAAAAAGCCAAAAAACACACACTGATAGAACAAACATCCTCCTGAGAACCAAGGGAAAAAAAGTGCATTTTAACATAATTTTTGTGTGATTTTCTGGCTGTTTGGAGCTAAACCAACAACTCACAATTTAGAAATATACAAAACTAACTTTATTTTAGATTTTATGGTAGTTGACAACAGAACTATTCCTCTGTAATGAACTGTGAGACTTTGAAATCAAAATAGACTGACACCAAATTATAATTCCTGACATGTTCCTAAACAAGAAAATATGAGTACCATAAGTAAACAAACAATATCACAACAGTATTTGACTTTTTCTCTTTTTCTGGCATGTGTGTTTTGCTACAGTTTCATATTTTGTATCATGACAAAAACAAAGTTCCTCTTATCCCACCCAAACACATCAGATATCATTTGAAAGGTCAGGACGTCCTCTACAAAGCACATCGGGGCTTAGTACGGTAACTCAAATGAGTCAAAATATATAAAGCAAAAACTAATGTCCACTCCAGAGGACATACATGTATAGACTGGGTCTCAGGAGGATATTACATTTATTAAGACCCTTGTCTGTTACATCCCTGCATCAAAAATGAAAAAAACAATAAATCATAAAAAGTAAAGTTTATTTGTGTAAAACAGTAAAATATAATGATTATAGTTGGCAAATTACAACATCATCTGAAGCTATAATGTAAAAAATCTCATAGATCTTCCCGGGGTCATAAGTGACCTCACGAGTTTGGATTATACTTGTCACATGGATCAGCTGATCCTTCCAAACTTCTATAAACAAATGTAGGACAAATAGATCGACAAATTCCTGGTAGGAAACTTTTTTTCTGATAAAAATTAGAAAAATGGTGCACAAAAATATATACCAGGGGTCATATGTGACCCCACTGGGTCCCTTGAAGGTTAATTAGAGAACGTTTGAAAAGTTATCATTGTTCCATAATTTATTAAGTGACAAGAAATAACTTGTCAAAATACTTGTCAATAAATAGAAGCAAAATGTCTGGAAAACAGTACGACATACTGAAAGGAATTACTGTCTTTAATAAAGCTGGACTAACAAATAATATTCTAATATCCTTCCTGAGCATGTCATAAAACTCAATATTCCGACAGCACCTGAAGGCAACATGCTGACTTGAATTTAAGGTTTATGTTAAGTGCTGTTCAAGTCTTAGATTGTTGTTTTTTTTTTAAATACAAGACTACATAAGTAGACAGAGCAGACTTTTACGAAAGTCGCGTGTTTGAAACTGGTTCACATTACTTCTAAAAATAAATTTAAGTTAATTGATTAGAAATGAGTCGCGGCAAGTGCGACCGACTCGACCCACCTTCCGCGCCACGCATGCGCAGAGGCTGGTTAGCAGCAGCCGTCGCCGCAGAGACGGGATCCGTCGTTGCGCCTTTTTCACACAAAAAAACCGAACTTTTACCCACAATGTCTGGATTTGACAGCAACCCTTTCGCTGGCCCACTGGACGTCAACCCCTTCCAGGTAGGTTTCGTGGTTGTGAGTTGACTTTTTAGCCGCTTATCTTTTGTTGGAAAAATGAAGACAGGTGACAAACTGGTACGGAAACCTGTTTGGTTGGTTGGTTGCTGGGTTTGGCCCAGGTTTAGCCCAGGTTTAGCCCAGGTCTGGCCCTAATGTTTCGTGGCTGAGAAGAGTCGCCAATATGAGATATGACACGTATACGACCAGTTATAGGCTGGTTTACTAATATCATAAATGTACAGGTGAATTGAAGCTGTTCGTGGGCTTTCAGCTCACCTGCGCAGGTGTGTCGACTCATAAACCGGCGCTTTTGTAAGCTGGAGCCTCAACTAGCGATGCAGGTGTTTTTGTTTCTTGGTTCACTTCTATTTTCCAGTAATAACAACCCACATATACCTGATTGAATTAACACATTGTCTGTGTGTGACATTTGCACAAAGATGAGCACCGTTTACCTGTTCACACCTGGTAAATTCTTCTCTGACTGAAACAAATATGCCACAAGTCCATAAATAGTTGATAAGACAATTCAGGATTCAGATGGTCCCCCTGGGCCGGTTAGAGTGGGTGAAACTGCAAAAGTGGGGTGATAAATATGTTTTTAAGCTGTGGTGATCAGGTATGTTGGGTCCATGTTTCAGGATGCTTCAGTCACAGAGGCCACCAGCAGAACCAGCGAAGCCCTTGGAGACTTCAACCCATTCTCTGCAACTGGAGGGGTGAGCTTCTGTGTTTTTAATTACACCTGTTTCACAGCTGAAAGTTCATTTATAAAGAACGTGTTGATTCAATCCTCCCACAGGGAAACTACTCGGGAACAACCATCCCCGTCTCCGCCGCTTCCTCCCAGCCCGCCGTGCTGCAGACCTCCGTGGAGCAGAGTGCACAGGTGAGACTTTTAATCTGGATTTTTTATTTATTTTTTATTTTTAACATGCTGAATTGGGGGGAAAAGCCTTGGACAGATATGTAGAAATTCTGTGAATTCATAAGGATTGAAATATATCAATTTACTAAAAGCAAAGTGAGAAAAAAATATGAATTCAAACTACACGAGTTCTTCTCAGGACTCTTGGAGGAAGTCGGAGGTTTTGTAGGAGCATCATCTTTGTGATCAACCACTTTCACTGAACGGCTGCCGGTTTCATACCTCCGTATTTTTGCAGAACTTCTGAATGTTTAAAAGCCCAGGAGAGCACGAAGGTCAGTTGATCAGTTACTTTTTAGAGCTGCACCCAAGTTATGGAAAAATCTGCCGCCCCACATGAGATTCTGCACAAGTTTGGGAACTTTTAAACCTTTTTTTTTTAATCTGGCTTTTAATAAGGTTTTAAACTTGATATATATGTTTTTATTATTGTGGATTTATCCGAAGTGATGTATTCCATCATAGTTTTATATAATTTATTTTATATCCTGTTTTATTGCTGTTATAAACCTTAACTGTACAGCACTTTGGTTGTTTTTTTTAAATGTGCTTTAACGCAAGTGGCTTTAGCTGAAACAGAAATGCCTGTGTAGAAAACAAGACGAGGTTGTGGACAGTTTCATGTCGTCGTGGAAAAACTGAGGTCTTCTTTTGAAGAAGTGTAAAGAAACGGGCAACTTTGAGAACCATAGATCCAGCGGTTAGCAAGCAAACTCGGTGCAGCAGATGATGCTTCCCTTCGAGGTCAAAAGATGCCATCAGCAGTGGAAACGAGGCCCGGCAACCCAACTGAGCACAGTAACGTCAGAACTGGGGTGTAAAAAAAAAAAAAAATTAGCAGCAGGTGCCTCCGGACTGATCCGTCAAACTGTGAAGTAACTTTGTTCCCAGTAAGATTTAAAGTGTGTCTGCAGGCAGCTGTGAAGCGTGGTGGAGTTTCATTGCAAGTTTGGGGGGATTTGGTCAGGATTAACGATGTCGTCGGTGCTGACAAAAGCTTCTCCATCATGCAATAATATCACAGAGGCATCTAATTCCTCCCAGATTGAATCTGCAGCACGGACCTGGACTTTGTGCCAAATCCAGCCCACCTCATTTAATCCGGCTCCAAAGAACATTATATCATGGCATCGACCCGCTGGATGGCAGTATCTGAAATAAAATCATTACCTTTAATAGATTTATGGTAAAATCAAAGATTTGAATTAAATTCTCCAAAGAAAAGAGATTTCTGAAGTGGCTTGAAGGCTAATTTGTCCATTTAAATATTTGCTACATCTGCACAATTTTAATTGATTATTAACAATTAAAATTGGTAAAATGCAGCAGTAATTATGCAGTATGATTTATAAAATAAAAAAAATAAAGTAGTCTTGCAGTTAATGAACCTTGATGGTGATGCGGCCTGTGATGAAACAGCCTGAGACTGCTGCTGTAGCAGGACAACGACCACAAACGTGCAGCCACTGTCACAACAAACCACCTTCAGCTCTAAAAAAGAAAAAAATGGCTTTAAATGACGGCAAAGCCTCTCGAGAACTCTGATCTGACCATCATCCATTCTGTCTGGGATCACACAAAGAGAAAGGAGGATACGAGGCAGCCGACATCCACAGAAGATCTGTGTTTAGTTTAAACGTCACACCTGCTGAGCTCCTTCAAAATCTCTGTGCACGTGCACGTCCAAGAATTGGTTCTGTTTTAAAGGCAAACTGGTGCTCACATCAAATATTGACCTGAGATTTTGCTTCGGTTCACTCATTTTGCTTTTGTAAATTGATAAAAAATGACCAGTTAAATTTGATATTTTTAAAAGAATTCATAATTTTCTTTGTCTTCACACCTGAGATTTTTTTTAGACAGTGTTGCAAATATATAATTTGGCAGCAATGAGTGGAATTTGAGATCTGACTAAATTAAATTTTAAATGATTTAGAAACTGAATTAGAAGAACATTGGTGATAATTATTTCCCTGCATGGTGGTTCATGAATTTCTTTTCACGGAGCTAAAAGGAAAAATACAGCAGGGAGTTGTAGTGATGCGATGCCAATATCTGACCCGGTGATGAGTCTTCTTTCCCATCATTCATCAGGCGACTGCAGCTGCTGCTCAGGCTGACCTGATAAAACAGCAGGAGGAGCTGGAGAGGAAAGCAGCTGAACTGGAACGAAAGGAGCAGGAGCTGAAGAACAGAGACGCAAGCAGAGCGACCAACTCTGGAGGTAAAGCTTTGGCAGGACAAAGTGTGTGAACCCCTCTGTGTCGGACTCTACATCTGAGTTGATGAACAATCAGTGTGTTTAAACTCAAGCAATAAACACTCGTAGTGCAAGAGGGAAAAAAACTAATTATAGCTAATAATAGCTAGCTGAACATCCTTTTGGTGTCGGTGACTTCATGCAAACACATTCATTAGCTCCACAACATTAAGGTTGTTCTTCTGAATCAGTTTCCAAATCATTTTAAAGTTAAATTCCTCTTTACAGACCTGCTTTAGATCAGACATGTTTGCAGGATGTCTGGTGTAACTGGTTCTCCTGAGGTCATTCCACAGCATCTCTAGAGGGTTTAGGTATGAACTCTGGGGCACTCCAAAAAGAAGATTTGATTTTATTTTTAAAAAGCCATCCAGAGTGGGTTTACTTTGATGTCAAAATCATCGTTTTGCTGCAAAACGAACTTCAGCTGAGCTTCAGCTGGTGGACAACCACTCCGCTATTAGCATGTGGGATATTTCTGTAAACCTGGAAATTAAGTTTCCCTTTAAAGATCATACCAAGTGGCCCGGGCCCTGAAGTGGGGAAAGAAGCCCAAATCAAAGTTGGGATGATGTGTGCTGTGCTGAGTGATCTTTGCGATCGATTCAACTTTTGTGTACCAGACAACAAAACATTTTGTCAGTCACATGAGGGGTTTCTAAGGGACTTTTCTGTTTGTTTTTGTTTGTTTGTTTATCAGTTTCGCTGATATCTTCCAGCTCTCAGCTGGAACTTGTGGACTTCTTTTTTATTTCATTGAGTATTTTATGTTTTACCTTTTTTAGAAACATCTTGGTATCCACTTCAAGGCAGAGGACTAAACAGTCTCCACTTATAGGCAGTTTGAGTAACTGGACTGGGAGGCTTTGAAATGACTTTAAATCCCTTTCCAGCCTTATGCAGACCAGCTAGTCCTGACTGTATGTTTACAAAGATCTTGTTTTTTGTGAGGTGTGATTCACATCAGAAAATTCAAAATCTTTGAATGTCCTTTTATTAATCTAAGGAGTATTGTCAAGTCCACACTAAAATGAGACGTTGGCTTAGATGACGAGAAGATCATATTGTATGAAAATGCAGAAAAAGTGAATTCCAGTTGGTTCGCATACCTGTGTAGTGTAATTCTGACTGTACACGTGGGTTTTAAATTGATGATGTATTTTGTGTCTCAGCCAAAGAAAACAACTGGCCGCCACTTCCAAAGTTCTTCCCTGTGAACCCCTGCTTCTATCAGGATTTTGAGGAGGAAATCCCAGAGGACTACCGCAGACTCTGCAAGAGAATGTACTACCTCTGGATGTGTATGTAACCTGCTCACACTGAATCCTCCTACAACCAACCACAAACAGGCTTTTAAGTGACTGATGGTACCGTATATACTCGCTCATAAGTCGAGATTTTTTTCCCCAGAAAATCGGTCCCTAAAAGTGCATTCGACTTATGAGCGGGTCGGTCTAAGACATTAATTTTTTTCTGGTGTTTAAAGTCGGCCGAAGTACGTTAATACATCGACAATTTAACTTCTCTAGTGGTTAATAGCAACAAACAACTTTAATAATCAATAAACTCAAAAAATAAAAAAAGTTGTTTTTGTTTTCTTACCTTTGTGTTTTTAAAACAATTATCCGACACTATATTATCTAAGGTATTCTTTTACAATTAGTCCCAGCGAACTTGTGATAAATTGTACCTGAATATTGTGCCTCTGTCACTGGTCGCTATCATCAAATAAATAATAACACACAAAAATTGATGGCGTACCAAGACACAGTATTGATCAATCGACACACTTATGACAGCAGACGACCGGAACCGTGTTTATTCGTCAACGCATCAGATATAAACCTGCTTCACATGCTACTTCCTGTTTAAACATACAATTAGCAGACAACGGTACAGAATGACGTCTCAGATGATAATTAGTCCGATAATTGATTAGTTTCCCAACCACCATCGCAGAAAATGTAAGTTTTGTTGAATCTGGTTTAGTTGACCGAATTAACGCAAGTTGATATCTCTTTATGTCCAAAAAAATCACACTCGACTTATGAGCGAGTATATACGGTATTTCATTAAATCTCATTTTCTCGCTTGTCTCCAGTCCACAGTGCCACCCTCTTCCTCAACGTGCTGGCCTGCCTAGCTTACTTCACTGCAGACTCTCAGTACGGTGTTGACTTCGGCCTGTCCATCCTCTGGTTCATCCTCTTCACGCCCGTGTCCTTCATCTGCTGGTACAGGCCCGTCTACAAGGCCTTCAGGTACTGATTCTATGGAGGGTACAGGTTCTTATTGTACAAGCGAAAGAAATGAAGAAACAAAATGATGAATTAGAAGCTTTTTTTTTAATATGCTTTGTGAACACCTTCCAACTCTGCCTCAGGGTGAGAGAAAGTGTATTTTTAAATTTCGCATCTCCACGTGAAATATTGAGAAATGCAAATGTACATTTCCCAGCTTCGACTCAGGTGCTTTGATCCTCCACATCTACTCCAGCTTGATCCTAAAATGTATGTTCTTGGCAGAGGAACTGCACCTGAGGCATTTCATCTTTCATGGGACTCAGACACCACCATCTTAAAACAATATCTGCGAGCCGTTGTTATATGTCTGAAAGAAACGTCTTATTTTGTTTACTTACTTCTCAAAGCAGATGTTCTCCTGACTCATTGTGCTTGGATTTACAACGTAACTTTAGAATAGCGATGGGTTAAAGGAGGGGGGGGATAAAAATGCAGAAGCACAAGGAAGGCAGCTGTTTCATTTCCACACAGCTGTAATTTGTTTTCTGTAGCAGGGATGTTGATGCGACCTCTCAACCGGCTTTAAACAGACCTTTAAAGAAAATCAGAATAGTAGCCCCTCCTCCTCTTCTCTGGGCTCTTGCTTTGTAAATGTGTGGAACTTTTCTATTTCCAAGTGTTTTTTTTTTTTTTTAATATTTCTTATTCTTTTAAGTATATAGAAACATGCATAAATAATAAATGGCAAAAGATAAAATCTCTGCTTAAAACAGGCCAAGTATAAAATTATTCATCAAGCCATTTACATTTCCCTGACTCGTGCAGTCTGTGTGCTTGCAGTGTGCACGCTCTGTTAGGACTGAGATTTTGAGGTGCACATAATCTTCTGAAGAAGGTCATGCATGGATAAATATGTACAGATAATAACATTTAAGTCACACATACCCTCTGAGAGGTGTCCTAACAGTACAACACGAAGTTGTGAAGGATTTGTAACCTGGTTGGAGTGGTGGTTTCCACTCTTTTCTTTTTAAATTTTATTTATTTATTTATTTTTGGGTCCCTCTCCATGGGGCACAAGGGCTCATTTTAATAGTTGAGGATTGCTGTTAGAGAATAAAGTGTATATCATCAGCTCTCAAAATAATTTTCACAAACTTGTAGAGTTAATACAAATGATTTCTAAAGCCCTCCTAAAGATGCGTCTTAGCCACTTGCCGTAGTAACAAACTTAATTTTATGTTTGTAGTTTAATTTTGAGCATTTAAAAAGAAAAGGAACATAGCAAAGAACCGAAAAACAAAACCAGACACGACTGTTAAAATAGTCATTTCATACATCAACAAGCCAGATTAATTGTTCAAGATAAAGAAGTATAGACCTTTGAAATCTAACCCCCACCTCCCTGTTAATTAAAAAAAATTAATGGCTTTTATCAGCCTTTACGTAAAAGGTTTGTCTTGTGTGTATTTAGCCAGGACTCACAAACACACACACAGATTTACTGATCAATAAACACATTCGCTCATGTATCATACTGCACTCCTTTTACAATCATACTTTTTACTTTATTGATCGAGTTATTTTTTCAGGTGTCAATATAATGTGATGTACACTTAAACCTCTGAAATGAGAGAAGTCATCATGTTTTTTTGTTTTTTTTTCTTCAGGTCTGACAGCTCCTTCAGCTTCTTCTTCTTCTTCTTTGTATTTTTCTTCCAAGTGGCCGTGTACATCATCCAGTCAGTGGGGATTCCCAAGTGGGGGAACAGGTCAGTGAGATGTTGACTACAAATCTGCCGGCGTCTATGTGTGTGGGTGTGTAGCGTTGCTATGGTTACGGCAGGTTTCTGGGCGTAGAGTCTCATAAATGTGGGATTGCGTGAATTTATCACATCTGTTGGTGCGCTAGTGTTCTTCCTCTGCATCTTCTCTTCCATTTCTTTGACAGACTCCTGTTGACCTAACTTATCTGGGTTCCAGCTTTGTAAGTGTGTGGAGCTTTTCTCTTTGGGCTTTCTTTCCACATCCTATAATGCATCATTACTTTTTAAAACAATTTCCACCTTGAACTTTTTCAGACAAATGAGGATGCTGACTCATCATTTTTTAAATTTATTTTAACTCTATGCTTGCTGTAAAAGAATTATCACATATTGTGCTATTCTGTAAAGAAAATGTTTATATTTTTTTGCTTGTGTTTGTTTTCTTTCAGTGGATGGATTTCATCAATCAGCATGATTGGCACAAACTTGGCAGTTGCCGTGGTTATGATGGTAGTAGCTGGTTTCTTCACCGTAAATGCCGTTCTAGCTGTCATCATGCTGAAAATGGTACGCTCCACTAAAACGTCTGTCACATCTTTCACTCTTTGGCAGGCTTGAATTTTATGTGCCTCGTGTGGGCTACACACACCTAACTTTTGCTATTTTTAAGTAAAGTTTCCACACACTGAATGTTTGCATTAAAATGAAAAACAGTGTCTTGTAAATAATTGAACCTGACCAAAACAGAAAAGCCAGCATGGTGCAGTTCACATAAAAGGTGGGTTGTCTCACTTTTGACTGCATATTGTCGTTTTTTTTTTTTTTTTTTTCTTAATTTATTTATTTTTGAGTGTGCAAAAAGATGAAAATAGTTGAGATCAAAACTCATCAACATCAGAGGGAACGTTAAGATACAGAAACTTTTGAAAAGCACTAAAAACTTGGGAGCTTTCTAAGCTTTCCACAGAAGAAAATGCACATTGTGTGTGTTGTTTTTTTTCTTCTTCTTCTTCTTTTGTTTTCTTTAATTTAATTTATTTATTTAGTCAGTCTAGATCTCGGTGTGGCCATCAAAATGAATATTGAATATTTGAGAAATAGCATATGTGAGCAAAACATTTGTGTACACAGTGACACAAACCTGCCGAAAGTCCCGACTATAAATCAGTCACACAGAACAAGAAGACGTCCTAGAGGTTTTGTTTATGGATGTTTAGAAAACTCACAAGCATATTTATCCATATCTGTATTAAATTATATTTTATTTAGAAAAATCAAGTGTTTTTCATAAAAACTCAGTACTTCAGAAAGCTTTTAAGCTACATGGAATTTATTTTGCTTTAAGAGACCTGACCGTCATCCATTCCTTTTAAAAGAAGATTTAGAAAATAAAAATGAATAAATAAAACTACCTGGTTATTTGATGAAAGACATGTCACTGTCATGGATGAACTGGAATTTAATTTAGTAACACTTTATTAATATTGATCATGTCAATTTTGTCAGTCAGTTATGAGCAGTTTACATGCCATCATACCTCCAAAAAAGAAAAATGGAAAAACCACACCTAATCTTCTGGTGTAGGATGGTGATTGGTTTAAACTTTTGCTCTGGTTAAAAAAAAAAAACCAAGAGCTCAAATCCTGTCAAAGTGGACTCTCTTGACTTTTGGGACTATAAACATAAGTAACTTGGAAAATCAACGTAAGAAGGAACATTTCTAGATTTTAACTTTTGAGCTTTTAAAGTTCCACATAAATACGTAAAAAGTTAATAGTTAATACTTATACCGTATTTTCCGGACTATAAGTTGCTCCGGAGTATAAGTCGCACCAGCTAAAAAATACATAATGATCTCAATTGTCTTTATAAGTTTA
>JAOWBL010003694.1:0-11992 GCA_028564865.1 Zenarchopterus dispar | reverse complement strand
GATAGATAGATAGATAGATAGATAGATAGATAGATAGATAGATAGATAGATAGATAGATAGATAGATAGATATTTGTTCAGACACTTTGTGTTCACAAAGTTTCTTAATGAACTGTTCTTAAAGAAATTAACTGCTGATTCTCCTCTCCAAATCTTTTTTCTTTTGCCTTTCAGACCCACCTGTGGCCTCTTTCTTACACACACACACACACACACACACACACACACACACACACACACACACAGCCTACTCTCACAGTTATTAGCAAGAGAGGAAAAACAATGAGCTGGAGCTCTGAGTGGGTTCCTCCCTTGGTGGGAGCTTTGAGCCTTGAGGGCCAAGGGGTGCACACGGGGCAGCACACAGCCGTCCTTCCCCTAAAACCTGTAACTCCATCTTAGGTTGTGAGCCAGGGGAGTATGAGGCACGTGCCACAAGAGTTCAGGAGCCCCCACACCACCTCTAGCCCACCCCCCCTACTGTTACTGTCGGATGATGTGGCAGTGCTCGCTTGCTATTGAGCCAGTCTTGGTGTCGAGTTTTTTAGGGGGCCTCTGAGATGCCGGTGCCTAAAAAAGACACACAAGGACATGATCCTCAGAAAAATTTGGACAGCTGTGTGAAGGGGACCCCTCCCTTGTCAAATGTGCGTGGAGGTAACCCTCTGTGGAGCCCTGTTCAACACACACACACTGATGAGGAGCTGCTGCTCCGGACCGGCACAACGCTCACAACGCTTCACGGGAAAAATCAAGCTCAAGGGCCTGACTAGTTCTCTTATTACGGTTAGTTACAGTTATGCACAAAAACAACAGTACATCCTCTCAAAGGTCAAAGGTTTACATATCAGGTTATAAATTTAGGTAAATACAACCTCAGATGAACATCAACATGATTTATTACACTGTCATTATTTATTTAATAAAATAAAAGTTATAGTCAAGCAAAAGTTAGTAACCCCTCTTTTAAACTTATTTTGTGTGGGTGTATAAAAACATAAAAATCGTCTAAACATAGTGGGTATTTCGCACATACAATTTCGAATGAACAACAGCATAAACATTTTGAATTCTTAAATACTCATCATTCGATGGGAGATTGTTGCAGCGGTCTTGTGGTTTGTCCAGATGCAGTTTTGTGAAACTCAGTTGAAGTTTCATGTTTTGTTTAGACAGTAGAGGCCTTCTGCTTGTTCAGTCTTCTTCCAGTTGTGTTGTCATGGACTTAAACGTACTCACTGAGATCTGTAAGATCTGAGCTGTGAGTCTTAAGCTTCATTTTTCCATATTTCTCTGAGAAATGTGCAGTCTGACCCTGGGATACATTTGCAGTGATTCCCACTTCCGGGAAGACTGGTGACTGTCTGTAACCGTTTTCAGTAATGAGAACTGTCTTTCTCATTGTAGGACATTGAAAAAAGAAAAGAATATGGCAGCACAGATTGGGTTTACAAGCTGCATATGAACAAACCAGAAGACTTCTGGAGTGATGTCCTAGGGACACTCAAGAGCAAAGTGGAGTTGTTTGGCCATAATTCATAATATCAAATTTGCTTGTGTCAGCGATCTCCGGATCATGGATACAAGCGGCGGAAAAGAGTTTCCTCCGTCAGGTGTCCGGGCTCTCCCTTAGAGATAGGCTGAGAAGGTCGGTTATCCGGGAGGGGTTCAGAGTAGAGCTGCTGCTCCACCACATCGAGAGGAGCCAGATGAGGTGGCTCGGGCATCTGGTGAGGATGCCTCCTAACCCTAACCGTCATGCCTGGAAAACCTCTGGGAAGACCCAGGACACGTTGGAGGGACTATGTCTCTCCGCTGGCCTGGGAACGCCTCGGGATCCCCCCGAGATGAGCTGGGGAGAAAGAAGTCTGGGTCTCCCTGCTTAGGCTACTGCCTCCACGACCCAACCACAGATAAGCTGAAGAACATGGATGAGTAGAAATTTAACAAAAACAAAACCCAGAACATTTAACAAATGCCTAATTCTAATTGTCCAGCATGGTGGTAGATGCATGATGATTTGGGCTTGTTTTGCAGCTACAAAACCTGGCCATCTTGCACTAATCAAGTATTCTAGAGTCGAATGGAGGCTATTCGTCTTACAACTGGTCCTTGGTCTCAACTGGGTCACGCAGCAGGACAATGATCCCAAGCACACCAGGAAATGTACAATATAGTGGCTGAAAAAGAATCAAGGTATTACAATGGCCCAGTCAAGGTCCAGACCTCAGTGCATTGAAATCCTCTGGCAGGAACTTAAGGGAGCTGCGTATAATCAAATGCCTGAAAACCTCAATGAACTGAAGGAGCATTGTTAAGAGGAGCGGGCCAAAATTCCTCCCCAACAATGTGAGAGATGTGATATGGAAGAATTATTGTTGTTGCTAAAGGTGGCTCTGCAAGCTACTGAAACTGCTGGATCTCAGTTTTCACACACTGCTTTTGACTTATAAATGGAAACTGTATATGCCCAATTTATCTGGTAAGGATTTAATACTCTGATAAGTAAAAATATGTTATTTAATTAAATGTGTCCTTTTTTTTTAACCTCTTCAACTGACATTAAAATTGAGTTGTCCAACAGATCTTGTTCATGTCAGTCTGAATTGTTCTTGCTCATCCAAAGTATATGCATCTCCGTCAGTGTTTTAATATTCAGCTTTGTCGCATAGACGCTGATGGAGTCTCAGTTGTTCAGACGAATAATCAGCTCAGGAAACATGAAGTAAGTGGAAATTTCCTGCTCATTTTTAAACGGATCCTGATCTGGGAAACGATTTGTCATTGAGAGTTGTAACTGCATGCCCCACTGCCGCAGCATGCCAACATCAAACTAAATATCCATTTCAGCCTAAGTTGCCTCTCTTTTCCCACTTCCTCATCAGTTTCTTTTCTATTTTTGCCTCCTTTTGTCATTTCATCTTTGTCCTAACTTTTCAACCTCTCTAGTTACTTATCCTCGCTTTATTTTGTTACATCTCACTTCAGTTAAAGTGTGACGAAAGATTTTTTTAATACCCCTAGTAAAAATGTGTTTTCTATTGCAGTGTAGTTTTGTAGTTTAGTAAATAAATAAAAAAAGTTAAAGATGAAACCTATTGTTGATAATTTAATCAAATAATTTTCTTTCTTTAAATAAAAATAGAACGTTAACCCATAGGAGAGATTTGGGCATCCTACCTGTTAAATACTTAGTGACACGCCATTTGGAAAGTGTCAGATATTATAAGCTGGGATACCACTTGGAGCACTTCGTGTACAATATTTTTCTGGGGGTTTTTTATGTTCTGAGCTTACAAAAGAAATTGAAAGCGTTAGCGGAAAATATTTCGTCCTTCAGCCTGCCTGTCCTCACCTTCCACAAATACACAGACACCCTTTCAAACAAAAAAAAATGAAAATGAAGAGATCAAAACTCAAACACACACACACACTGTCTTTGCATTTTTGCCATTCATCACTCGACACATGCCTCCGATTCCCTCCCTCCATTCAGCCCACTCCAGATGTGCAAGGACAGAAGGAGCCCAGTCATATTAGGCCCGTCACTTTTCTCCCTGAGTGAAAGTGGAACACCACCTGTGGGACTGTGTGAATGCACCGCGATAGCCAGAGCCAAAACCCGTTTGCTTCACCTCCAGCTAAGTAGCGTGTTATGCAAATGGTTTCCAAAGGTGGAGGACAGTGAGGTCATAATAGGAAAAGAGAGATTTCTACACGTTAAAAATCCCCTCTTCTTATTGTTTTTGCTCTCTGCTCTTAAAGTTCTTCCAGGTCCATGAGATCATCTCAAACTGCTTCAAACTTCAATCCAAACAATTTAGGAATCAGCTGCTAATTCCCTCCTTATTTAAGGAAAGCATTTCTATTTTCTATGTTCCTCTCTGATGTTTCTTGCAGAGTTTCTTTTTAGGGGTCAAAATTTGGTCGAGCTTACTGTACTAACCCAAATTTTTATGAACAAAAGTCACACCCAGAGTTGTAACAACTACAGAGATAGATCCAAGAAAGAGGAGTGGATGCTTGGTCAAGAAAAATGTTTCCGATTTTTGAGCAGCAGTATGGAGGAGTTGCACCATGTTCTTGTAGATTTAGAACTGGGGGCTCCAACCCTGGTCCTCAAGAGTCGCTGTCCTGCATGTCATAGGTGTTTCCCTGTTTCAGCACAACCCTGATAGACATGGCTGTGTCATTAACACAGTTATCTAGACCTTAAAGTCATGCTGACCATTAATTAGAATCAGGTGTGTTAGAACTGGGAAACATCTAAAAGATGCAGGACAGTGGCCCTTGAGGACCAGGGGTGGAGACCCCTGATTTAGAGAACATCTACAACAGAATACTGAGGGAGGAGTTGTGGTATTCTTGTCTGGAGTGGATTAAAAGTAAGTCACAGTTGTAGAGGACGTGTATATGACAGCTGAGTGGTATGAGGTAGGAGTAACAGATGGATTTCAGGCGAAAGTGGGGATGCATCAAGGATTGGCCCTGGGCCCCTTCTAGCTTGCTAGGTTGAAAGATGGAAGAGGAATCTACATGGACTTATGGCGTTTACAGATGATATTGCCATCTGTACGGAGTACAGAGAAGGAGGAAGAAAATCTAGAAGCAGGTTGGATGATGTAAGGAGTAGACCTGAAGAAGTTAAACACTTGTTTTCAACTGTTCAGAGGAATGAGGGATGTTGAAAAGAGGTGAGGAACAGCATACGGTGATTGGGAAAGATCTTTAATTGAAGATTAGCAGTAAGATTAAAAGGAAATGTTTACAAGATGGTCTTAAAAACCAACCCTATGAGCAACACTGACCAGAAGTGGAAGTGGCAGAGTTGAAGATGTTAAGATTTTCTTTGAGAGTGGGAAGGATGAATAGGATTACAAAGAATCGTCTCAGGCAGAGATAGACATCTTGAAGAGACACCTTTTCTATTATTATCTTCTCTTCTAACTCCCTACCAGAACTAAAAGAATCTAAACCCACATCTCTAACTATACTTCTGATGGTCTGTTTGTGCTGGCCTTTTGTAATTGCCTTTTTACTTTAGACATTGCACATTGACATATTTAGGAACCTACATATGGTCTCAGCCGATTTCCCCAGATGAGACCAGTAAAATATATACTAAAAAAGTAAGCAGAAATAGTTATAAATGCCCAGACCTTCGGGTGTTTCTGTGTTACTTTGAGGCTTCAGCATGTGATAACTTCTCGGCTTCTTTATCTCAATGTTCGTAAGGAACTGTAGAGCTAGGACAAAACTGTGAGGAAAGTCGATTCTGTTACTGTATTTATCAGTGTGAACACGTTCTGCAACTGAAATGACAGAGGAGCCCACATTTTTTCACGCACTGTTATTGTAAGTCTGCACAAGGCCTCTCTCTGTTCACAAATTCAAACTCAAAGTAGCACACTCTTTTTTTTTTGTCACAGACTACAACAAAGTAGTTCATTCCCACAGTGATAAGGCTCCTGTTTTCTGTTTCCCTGTTTAAGCTTTGTAAATTGTTTAAACTATTGTATTGAATAATTAAAGCTACTTCTTTGCAAGAGCTGGTTAAGTAGAAAATATGTTGCAGAGGAAACTTTCTTCCACAAAGTCTTTTACTGTTCCTGACACAAATTTGCTGCACACAGTACCAACATGGATGCATGCTCCAACTTTTGACTCTGCTGTGTGTAAAGTGAATTTGCGGAAAAGTCGGAAAGCCCCAACTTTTGCAATTACAGCAGGTGTAACAGTGCCAAAACCAATCGAGGAAAAATAAAATGTAAACAGCGAGGCAATTCACTGATGAAGCCTGTTCACTGTCTATGTAATTATGTTATCCAAACAAAACCCTGGTTGCTGAGAGTTCCTGAGATTAAAAAAGACAGACAACAGCAACAACGAATTAATTAAGCTTAATCAAGCTTTATTGTACGCTTGTGGTAGTGGCTGCGAAAGATTCATAACGAATCGCCAAAAACAGCGTTGTTATGAAATTTGGACTCGGACTTGATGAGACTTTGGAAGCTTTTTAGTTTTGCATCAACAAGGAAGTTTTTTTGGAGTATTTAAGGGTTTATTTGCACTGTTAGATGGCATGAAAGGAAACCCACACACCTACCTCACTGAGGTTCTTCCGCATGGATGCTATAATCAAATAGCAGTAGTTAAACTGTATGCATGTTATGGGTAAGTGACGTACATGAAGCGATGATCCAGTATAAGCAGCTTTCCTGCTTTCACAGGTGGACGTTATTCACGTCAATGAGGCAGATTTCCTTTTAAAACCAAAGTTTCAAAAACCTCATTTCCTAAAAACTAACTTCCCAACTGTGGAGTATCGCAAGCAGAGGAGGATGTAGATGGCAACAGCTTGACTAAACACAAGTATGATCCCGTTTACATCCATCACTGTTAAAATAAGCCCTCAATATAACTTTATCATGTCTGTTTGCAAACTCCTGAGCTAACTTATTAACTCCACAACAAATATGAGCGTTTGCCCACAAAGTGCAGGTCATGAGGTCAGTGAAACTAACAAACTTTGTCTGTCTCTTTGTTTAGACTAGGATTTGTTCTGGAAAAGCCTTCGCTCCGTCTTCCTTCCTGAGGTGTTTATTTGCATTCAGCCTCCCAGCAGCAGCAACTCAGCTGTTTACCATTTTTATTTTTAATTGTTTCATTTCATTTTACAAAAGGGAAAAAAATATCTTTTTTTAGCATCAAGTTGTTTGGACGATGCTAGTTTGTTTTTTGACCTATAAATATTTCTAGATGTGCAGCCGGATAGACATCCTTCCCATCTCTGGGGATCGACCAACCGGTTAAAGGAAGCCACGGAGCTGGATGGTGTTTTTAGTTAAATTGTATTCATGTTTCTTTTGGAAATAACTGGTATTATCTCTGTCCTTGCTGGAAAGCAACTTGTAAAATTATTACAACCCTTGGGGTTCCATGATATTGATTAGATTAATTAATATTTTGTCCAACTTCTATCCATCAAACCTCACAACAAGAAAAACTGGCATTATATGGAAAATGAAAAAAATAACACCATAATTAGGACTTTCTTGTGGTGTTTCTTTATTACAGGCAATATATGTAATTTTTTTGACATTTTGTCTCATTTTAGTTGTTAAAATGCATGCATTTTTGAATTTCAGGCAAAAATTTTAGAAGAAGCTGAGAGAGTAATGGTTTTACAACTTTAGGACATCTCCAGGCTCCTCTCATCCTGGCCACCTCTTCTTTGACCCGTTGCCCACCTGGCTGATTCTACAGGTCACACAAACCCAGACCAACAGACTCAGAGATAGCTTCTTTCCCAGAGCTATCACCACTTTAAACTGCAACAAGCGTGCAAAAATCTGCATAACCTATACCTCATGTGGAATTGCTTTGGTAGTTGAATACTGTACATTTTGTATATTTTCAACAGGTTTTATTTATTTTTCCAGGCGCACCAAAGGAGCAGCTTTCCTAATTGCGTCGTATTGACTGATACAGTGACAATAAAGCCTATTCACTCATTCATTTATGTTTGCATTCCAACATTTAAATGGCATTGAGGATACAATGCAATGAAGAGTTTTAATTGTAATTTTGCTCCATTATTCCTGGAAGCACCTCTGAAATGTATGTTACTTTCAAACTTTTCCCCAATTAGTGTGTTTATGAGCAAATTAAACGCTAGGAGTTTGCTCCTACAGGGTCGAGGGATCTGAGTTTGAGTGATGAGCGAGATTTGACACAGCCAGCATCTGCAACCATGACCTCCTGGGCCCTTAGTTGAGGGTTCGGTGTAGCGCCGTGGCCTGAGTTGCCCAGATGTTAAGAGTCACCTAGAGAGATTAATCAGGATCAGACCTCAGACCCCTTTGTCCTTGTTCAGAACCAGAAAATCATACGCTTCTGTGTTTTCACAATACATTGTAGCTCCCATTGGAGTTGTGCCACCAAGACCAGGCATGTTCATGTGAGAGACAGCAGCTACAGGAAGCAGGAAAGATACACCAAGCCACTCGTGTATTTGGCCACGTGAATTCATTCATGCGTGGGTGTTTTTAGGGTGAGCCTCATCATCCACCTCCTGACTCAGGATGTATTTTTAAGGGAAGTCAGGGTGCGTGGGTCCCTGCTTACTCATGCCAGGACGTGACGGAAACATAACTGACCTACTCAGGCGTAGACAATCAATACTGAAATCCAAATAAGGCCATGCTTTTTCTTGCTTCCACTTCCTCACCAAAGACATGTATGGACTTGGAAAGAAGTGTGTTGTGTGACAACACAAACTACTCGATGGGTGTCATGAGACGCCCTCGCTGCTCTTTTCCAGTTCTTTACAGCTGCAACCACGGGTTTTGCTGTGGATCAAGACACTGGCCTCAGTTTTAACCAGCATCGTTGCTAGGTCTGTTGTGGTTGTTCTGTGATTCATTTATACATTTTGCACTGAAGCACATTCATTTCTGGTAAACATTTAAACTTACGAACGTGGGGCGTTCAGCTGTTTGGACATTGCACCCAAAGATGAAACGCCCTTGTCAAGTTCCTCATTTTATGCATTTTAGTTGCATAATATACAAACCCTACTCTTGAACTGAGTTGGACATGGATTTTGCACATCAGTAAATTTCATTCAGCAGTTCCATTTTGAATATTGCATGAATAATTGAAAAAGGTTATAAATGCCATTTTAATGCCGTCAGCTTATATAAACCAGCACAACTTCATCTCACAACACAAGTTTAGAGCTGTAAAATAAAGGGGGTGAAAAACATTTTTTAATGATTTGCTTGCACATTTTGCCACTTGGAGTTGGTGTTCTGTCTTTTGATTTCAGTGTACTGATTTTCTGAGCGTACGAGTTTCCCAACTCAGCAGAGCGTGTAGAAATGGGTCCAGTCTTGCTAAGATCACAGCTGCTTCTCTGACTCATCTCGCCCCGGGCGGCTCGATAATGTGACTTCGAGTGGTGTGGTGTGTGACATGACCTATTCCCTCAAATATAAACCACACATCTGGGAAGGGGAGTGGCATTTGTTGCCCAACTTGTGTGGCTTCCTCTTCTTCTTCATTGTATCCATCTACCCGGGAGTAAAACTGCACACCATCAAAACGGCCAAGTCTTGTTTTTTGTTTTTTGTTGTTTTTTTTTTTAACTCTATGTGATGAACCCTTAGCCACACATGTGGTAATTTAATTTTCTTCTCACTCTTTTTTCTCTAAATTTCCCACAGTTTTTTTCTGTTTATTGGACTTAAAATAGCATCCATACTGCACACAACACACAATTTGTTTCCAGCCTGTCACATAGCAGAAGAATTTAACGCTCTTTGACAGCAGACCCAGCGTGTCATGGTGGCGTGGTATTTGAAAATCAAAGGGGTTAATTCAACGGGGCACTTTAAAAGCCTTAGCAGCCTTCAGACATTTCCAGACTCACACCACAATTCCCATCCTCTCTAAATGAGTGCTTCGGTCCTGGACCAGAACCGGGATGATGGAGAGGAAGGAAAAATATTAAGAAGAGAAGAGGCCAAGTTTTTATTATATTAAATCTAAATCTTTTAAAGACCCCTTTTAGGACCATCATGACTGAAATTTAAGATTCAGGTCTCAGATAATAAATAAAAATATAAAGCCAACTTTAAACTCCAGAATTAACCCACTTTCTCTTGTTCAGCAAATCTGTTGTACCCTCCGGGGCTCCAGAACTGTTTCAATTCCCAAGAACGCAAGTCCCGATTTGCGTTTTTGGGAAGTCCCTATCTGGCAAGTATGAGTCAGGAGAATGCACTTTGGAGGACACGATAACGCATGAAAAAGTGCTCTCTTTCTATCATTGTAACAGCAGTCTGAACCGTGGCCCATTATGAGAAGACACAACTGAGCTAAAGACAAAGAGCTGCAACTTTTGAATTCATTTACTCACTCTGAAACCACATGGAAGTATTTAAGAGCACTTCACCGTGAATAATGATAAATTTAGGACCTCACTGTTTGTATAAAAGAGACTTAACACACAATTAACCTTTCATTAAGACCCACCCTTCAAATTCAAATTAACCAATGACTCTTGAGCATCAACCATGCAGAGATCTTAAACATCTGTACGTTTCAGCTCCACAGGAAAAAAAAAACACTGGAAGATCTCGAACGTGAATCGGTTTTACTGGGAAAAAAAAAGAAAATTAAAACAAGGTGTCTGGGTACTTGTAATACTGATTCAATGTATTGTTTATTTTATTCTATTTCCAAAATCCAAACAAAACAGAGCTAAATGCCTTTATTTGGATTAAACTGCCAACTTAATGTCCAGAAGATCAACAAAAATATTTATGTTCAATTTGTTTTAAAGTAAATCAAAATGACGGTGCTTTAATTAAACTCTGCTCAAAGTTATTTAAATACAATCGCTACGCAGCCTTGGCCTCAAATAAGTCAGTTAGCCCCGATTACAATTAGTGTCACGAGTTTACCACAGATAATGACAATACCTCGCACCAGACGCAGTCAAAACTTTAAATCTAGCAGCAGGAAGCTAACAGAATCATATCTTCAGATCCAGTGTGAGATAGCAAAACGTAGATCTGAAATTATGAACTGTAGTGATATGGCGTCTCGAATTAAAGTAATTAAATAATTTATTCAGTAATTTATTTAAATCCAAATAAATTGAATCTTACCGTAAGGCTCATGAGCAGCGTTGATTCTTGATTCTGTCCTCTACAAACTCTCACCTCCAATTTAATCTTATTACCAACCGTATCTATTTTACATTATGTACATAATCCTCTATGGCATATTTAAGTCCTATTTAAATACCTCATGATTGAAGGTGGTTGTTTTGTGTCCAAAATTAGTCCAAAACATCTTAGAACAAGGTTTATAACTCAGATAGTCACCTCTGTAAAACTGTAAACAAAACAGACAGATTGTCCAAGTTAGCGACAGTATTTGATGGGAGTGGGACTTATCCATGGAGTTAAAGTTAGATCTTAAAATTTGACATTTCAAAGACTTTTTAAAAGGCTGCAGACACCCTGTCTGTGAGATGAAAACCGAGCTCACTATTTACTATAAGCTAAAAATAATAACTAACCTCGTTTGCAGCATGTGTGAGCCGAGGGGGGGGCGGGCGGGATGGGGTGCATGTGTTTGTGTGTCTGTCGTCCCAAACCCAACAGCTGGAGGCTAGGGGGGTCCCACATTTCTGCCTCGGGGGAAACAGGTGGGGCATGAGGCGTGTGGCTCTTGGAGTGTACTCTACATATGTCGGAGTGTTTGCAGTGGCTTAAATACATAAATGCGTATGATGGGGTCTGCGTGCAAGCGTATGCAGAAATTCATGCTTACATGTGCCCGCATGACTTTCACACACTTGTTGTCTTGTAAAACCCACTGGTGTCACACTGAGCCTGTGTCTATGACTAAACCGAGCCTGAATTGTCTCATTCATGGACTCTAATCTATTTAAATCCCAACTGCAGCAGTGCAATGAATCAAAATTAATGACTGTGTTGTTCATACTGATGTTAAAGCTGCACCATGAGCACTATATTGCCCATGTATGGCTGCAGCTAGCTTAATAGGGCTCTATTTTGATGTGTGTGTGTGTGTGCGTTGGGTGGGCAGCATGTGTGTCTTCTTTCTCCACTACTTATTTTTTACTCTCAAGACAAGAGGCAATTGGCCTTCTCAAATGACACTGACTAGGTACTGTGAGAGTGATTGTACCGTGGCAGCTGTGCACAGCCCCTTTACCCCTTGGCTGTTGGGCCTCCCCGCATGTATCTAAAATAAAAGTAGATGGTGTTTCTGGGGTTAAATACCTCCCTGTTGGTCCAGGCGTAATCTGATAAGAGTTGTCATGCAGGGAAAGAAAAGGATTAACTTAAAGTGTGCACCCAGCACGATTTACTGACACATTTTGTATCATGTAATATCTCTGCAACAAAGAAAATATGTATATGTGTGTATATATATATATATATATATATAT
>JAOWBL010003693.1:0-11994 GCA_028564865.1 Zenarchopterus dispar | reverse complement strand
GAGCCGGTTCCATGCAGGTGTACACAGGTGTCGGGAGCAGAACCGGAGTCGGTTCCATGCAGGTGTACACAGGTGTCCGGAGCGGAACCGGAGCCGGTACACAGGTATTGGGAGCGGAACCGGTTCCATGCAGGTGTACACAGGTGTTGGGAGTGGAACTGGAGCCAGCTCCACGCAGGTGTACACAGGTGTTCGGAGCAGAACCAGAGCCGGTTCCACGCAGGTGTACACAGGTGTTGGGAGCGGAACCGGAGCCTGTTCCGCGGTCAGCCGCAGAATGGTTACAGAGGTAACTGGATACAAGCGCGAAAACATGTCCGTGTTTCAACAAGTTCAGCCTCAAATTAAAGAGGGGGCCGCTGGGTGGAGAAGGGAGGAGGGGGAGGTGGAGGATGGAGGAGGGGTGATGCTTACCTCCGACTGAGACTTCTCCTCGTTCTGAAAAATCAAACGACACAAGAGAGAAAAAAATCATCAGACCGACTGAAACGCTGTAATGAAAAAGAAGACGTCTTCAGTCTGCCCGAGGGTCAGACCGCACATGTTTTTTCTTTTTTTCAAATTTTATTTATTTTATTATTTTTTTTTTTAGCTTTAGGAGATGAGCTTCATAAACTGTGGAGGATATTGTCTGGTATAATATGTCTGGGAAGCAGAGCCATCCACCTGAAGGCATTTAACTGGGAACAATGGCAAGAAAAAGGCAGGGAAGCAAATACACACACACACACACACGCACACACACACCCTGTTGCTGTTTTCCACTTTAACATGCAACACCCACACCTACATGTAAACGGGCGGTGAGACCTCGTCTGGAAATGTTTTTCTGAACCTTTTTAAACCGTTTAATGTTTACAGATCAATGAATTCAAAATCAGCCTCAAGCTTTTCACATTTCTGACTTCGAACTGAATCGAAAACATCTTCTGGATCAGCGGATGCTTGAAAACATCCCAGTGCAGAGTTTCATGCAGGTTAAAACAACCTTTAAATGTTTCAGTGAAGGACTTGAACTAATGATTTTTTTTTTTTTTTTTCTTAGCAGACGCTCAGCTCTGAGACAGGTTCTGGCAGCTTCATGCGTCTGTGCACGTGTAGCTGTGAGTGAGCACGTCTGTGGTTTACAAAGTGGCATCCATCCACAGACGATCCACACACACACACACACACACAGAGCTGTCACACACACACACACACACACACACACAATTATGTGTTTTGGAGATGCTGCCAAAACACACAGAGGTCTCACTCTGATCTAAAAACTTGGACCAAAACTTCACAGATAAAAACAACAAGCTTCGGTTCAGGTGATGTTTCTCCTTAAAAGTGGGTTCAGTGAACAGTAAGAAACAACGCCGACAAAAACGGTTCATCAACTCCCGCCGAATAAGACGACATGAACGTTTTTTCAGACGTAAAAACACGCACACAGCTCCAGCAGACCGATCAAGTCGAGCGTCCTGCCGCCGCTCCTACCGTTTGGTGCCAGGACGTGACGGTTCCCGTCAGGGATAGAGTCGCCATCATTTTTGCCTCCGCTGGGTTTCCTGCTCTGATCCCCAGGCTGTGACTGTCTGGCTGGGAGAACCAGCG
Organism: Zenarchopterus dispar; assembly: GCA_028564865.1. NCBI lineage: Eukaryota > Metazoa > Chordata > Actinopteri > Beloniformes > Zenarchopteridae > Zenarchopterus > Zenarchopterus dispar. The sequence continues at coordinate 10,395 of JAOWBL010003693.1, read as the reverse complement.
TTTCTCTGCTACACCTGCCCAGGTGAGCGAACCAGCCCCGCGGGGGGAGGAGGAGGAGGAAGAGGAGGGGGCGGGGCTTCCGTGTGAAGCACTAAGCTGTGATTAGCCGTGGTGTTTATGTGTGGGTTGTGCCCTGTTTGTCTGCAGACTTTTGACCACACGGCGTGTTTGAGTTAACGGAGCGAAACTTTCCAAGGAAGTTTGAACCCGTCTATTTTTACACTCGAGGAAGAGCCAGAAATACATTTATCTGTAACTCTGAGGAATTCAGTGACAACCCTGACTGGAGCTGAACTTCTTTAAATATTCACAAAGAATCAGCTCCATCACCTCCACTCATCAGCTTCTGATGGCTCGGAAACTTACCGTGGAGTAAATGGAGGAAGTGCTGGAGACCAGAGAGAGGGACGATCCATGAACTAAAAAAAAAAAAAAAAAACACAAGTCAAAGTGTGATCAGAAATCCCACAGCAGTGGGATTATAACCTCCCACGGTCTTCCCACCCACCGCTGAACACAGCGACTCGGCGGTCATAAAGATAAAACTAATGAGGATCAGCGATGTGACGTCATCACCCACACCGAGAGGTCCAAACAATCGTTTGTTCATGTGGAGGTTTGTTTCTTTAAACACTTTTATCTTGATTCGGTCTAGACGGTAAGGTGAGCCACATGAAGAAGAGCGCGTTTGATTTTTCTCCTCTCTGGTTGGGAGCGAGTCCTGAGTCACGCGTGATAAGATCGTCCCAGCGTGTAGTCCTTATCAAAACAGGAAGACATTTAAAAAATATATGTATCACACCAGACATTCCAGCTTCTCAGGTGAGACGATTGTTCATTCAACATCGCTAATATTAAACTGAATATTCAAGTTTGAGATCATCAGGTAAACAAAAACAAAACAAAACAAAAAAAGACTTTTTCTGGGTTTTCACCACATTTTACACTCTGACTGCTCAGGAAATGGTTAGCTGACTCTACTTTCTTTGTTAGGGTTTTTTTTGGGGGGGCGTGGGGGAGGGTGGAGGAGGAGGAGGAGTAGAAGAAGGAGAAAGAGAAGAAGGAGAAAAAGACGAAGAAGAAGAAGGAGAAATAGAAGAAAAAGGAGAAGGAGGAAGAGAAGAAGGAGAAAAAGAAGAAAAAGGAGAACAAGAAGGAGAAAAACGAGGAGAAAAGAAGAAAAGGAGGAAGAGGAGAAGAAGAAGGAGAAAAAGAACAAGAAGGAGAAGAAAAACAACGACAAAAGAAGAAAAAGGAGGAGAAAGAGGAAGAGGAGAAGAAGAAGGAGAAATAGAAGAACAAGAAGGAGAAAAACGGGGAGAAAAGAAGAAAAGGAGGAGGAGGAAGAGGAGAAGAAGAAGGAGAAAAAGAAGAACAAGGGGGAAAAGAAGAAGGAGGAGGACGAGAAGAAAAAGGAGGAGAAAGAGGAAGAGAAGGAGAAAAGAAGAACAAGAAGGAGAAGAAGAAAAAGGAGGAGAAGAAGGAGAAAAAGAAGGAGGAGAAAAAGGAGGAGAAGGAAAAGGAGGAGAAAAGAAGAAAAAGGAGGAGGACGAGGAGAAAAAGGAGAAAAAGAAGAACAAGAAGGAGAAGAAGAAAAGGGAGAAGAAGGAGGAGGTGGAGCAGGTCTGGGTGCGAGTGGATGGTGTGACGGTGTTTGGTGGTGTTACACTCATTAAGGACAGTGTTGGATGAACCACGCCACTTTTGTCCTGTCATTCAAATATCGTCTCCACGGTAACCCGACACACGCGCGTGACACCGAAACCGCGGTCCAGAGCACACGCAGACAAAGAGGGAGAGAGAAAGTTTGGTTTGAGCTTTCTGGAGTGTCGCGGCGTCTCGCTCGCACCGCCCAGCGATCCCTGTAATTATCTCCAGCTCTGAAAGGGAAGACGCGCTCACGGGAAAGACGGGAAAAAAAACAGCGCTAAAGGGGGGATAATAAGACGTTTTCACCTGTATTATTACTCCTCAGGTGTGTGGCAGCAGAAAAGCTGTGCAGAAGCTCAACAAGCATCTGATGGGGAGATGAACTTTGAAAAGAGTTCAAGAATAGATGACAAGCGTCTTCATGTCGAAGACAATAAAAAACTTTGATTAAGCTATTAGATTATAGATCTGCCCGCACTAACGTACGCTAAAAACATCCTCGAATTTCTGTACGGAGGGACACTTAGATGTTTCAAAGGCTTCAAGAGCTTTTATTGACAAAGAAGAAGAAGGAGGAGGAGGAGGAAGAAGAAGAAAGAGAGGGAGAAGGAGAAAGAGAAGCAGGAGAAGGCGATGATGAAGACGTAAACAAAGAAGGAGGAGGAGAAGAAGAAGAAAGAGAAAGAAGAAGAAAGAGGAGAAGAAGAAGGAGCAGGAGAAGTAGGGGGAGGAGAAAGAGAAGGAGGAGAAAGAGAAGGAGAAACATGAAGAACAGAAGAAGTGGGAGGAAAAGAAGGAGCAGGAGAAGGAGGGGGAGGAGAAAGAGAAGGAGGAGAAGCAAGATGATGAGAAGGAGGAGGAGCAGGGGAAGAAGAAGCTGCAGGAGGAGAAAAAGAAGGAGAAGAAGAAGCAGGAGGAGGAGAAGAAGAAGACGGTGATGAAGACGTAAACAAAGAAGGAGAAGAAGAAGAAAGAAGAAGAAAGAGGAGAAGAAGAAAGAGAAAGAGGAGAAGCAAGAGGATGAGAAGGAGCAGGAGAAGAAGAAGAAAGAAAGGAGGAAGAAAGAGAAGAAGGAGGAGCAGGGGAAGAAGAAGCTGGAGGAGGAGAAAAAGAAGGAGAAGAAGATGTAAGACGAAGAAGAAGCAGGAGGAGGAGAAGAAGATGACGAAGACGTAAACAAAGAAGAAGGAGGAGAAGAAGAATGAGAAAGAAGAAAGAGGAGAAGAAGAAAGAAGGAGGAGAAGCAAGAGGATGAGAAGAAGGAGCAGGAGAAGAAGAAAGGAAGAAGAAGAAAGAGAAGGAGGAGAAGCAGGAGGAAGAGAAGAAGAAGGAGGAGGAGAAGAAGCAGGTGGAAAAGAGGAAGGAGCAGGAGAAAGAGGAGGAAAAGCAAGAGGATGAGAAAAAGAAGAAGAAGATGTAAACAAAGAAGAAGAAGCAGGAGGAGAAGAAGAAAGAAAGAAAGAATAAAGAAAGAAAGGTCTTTATTTGTCCATCATCTTGTGCTCATTTAATTTCACCCATTTGATTTATTTTTTATATTCTAGTTTTGAGGATCTGGACTCCTGCCGACTTGTCTTCAACACGCTCTGGCCCGTTGGTCGTAATGAGATGATGCTCAGCGCCGGATGACGTAGGCGTATCCGGCTGAACTGACCAGGGTTTTTAAGAGTTTGTGAGGTTTCCTGAAGCGGAGTCCGTGGAAGTTCATTTTCTCTGGATGTTTCCCTGTTTCCAGATCTGCTGGTTTTTCCTGTCAGAAACAGCTCCTCTCTCCTCCCACAGGTGTGGCCTCCATCTGTGACGGCGACCTGTGGGGTTTTTCTTATTTCGCTTCATCAGCTGAGAGAAGCTACGTAATCTGCTCGGATTCGCCGCTTTCACCCCCAAATTACACAACCAGAAAAAAAAAAAAAAAAGAAATTTTTTTTTCCCATCATCACAAAAAAAGTGCACTCTACTTACAAACATGTCTTGTGGCTACGTTACGATGTGGTTAGCCGTTTACATTGTGATTACCCGAAATGGAAGCTCGCCGCAAACTGTGTTTAAACATAACAGATGGGTGGATTTTTCCCATTAAGAGAGTCATTTCTCAACTAAATATTACAGCCCTCTCTTCCTTTGGCTTTGGCTCTGACTCGAATCACTGAGTGTCTTTGGCTCGGAGGATCGAGGAGACTCCGGCGGAGAAAAGCCCTCCCTGATCTACCTACCGCCCGGTACTTTCCCAATAAACGGGTTTTTTTCCTTCTACCGAAGACGCGGCAGCCGATTCTGGATTTCTGAGGGGATGACGGGCTTTCCTTGCAGAGCAGCAGCTCTAATCTGGACTAATGTTCTCTAAACAAATGAAATAATCATTCTTCTGCCATGACTTTTTTTTTTTTTAAAGCAGGATCAAGACCGACTTTTTTAATCTTTCTTTTAACTAACGTCTGTTTCAGACTTCCCGTCTTAGATTTTCTTTTTAGATCTGTTTTTTTTAAACACATTTTATCATCATTTATTACAGATATCCTGTTTATTTATTTGCCTTTTCCTTTTATGATTTATTTCAAAAACTTATTTTATCTCTATCTTATATATATTTTTTATTTCTACTCTTATTTTTTCTGTACTTTTTACTTTTTAACTCCAGTGTCGTCTCAGTGGGAGCCCTCTGCATCGGAGGTGCTGTTGACTCCGGTTGCCATGGTGATGGCCGAAGGTCCCCTCATCCCTGGGTTGTTGTGGTGGGGTCCATCCATCCATCCAATAGTGGTGGTGTTTGGTGCTCTATCCCCCCCCCCACCCCCAGGTGTAGGTCGTGGCCCCTACCATGAAGTCTGGCTCCGCCTCCTGATGCAGACGGTTCCCTGTGATAATGTTCCCTCACTGGTTCTTCTGTTCCCAACCATGTTTTACATATTATTTATTTTAAACTGAAAAACTGCTAAAGCACTTTATGGTACATTTTATTGTACGAAAAGTGTTATATAAATAAAGTTTAATTTGAGGAGGATGTACAGTAAGGAAAGGTTCGGAGCCATAGAGGGACAGAGGGACGACGTCTCAGACTCGTCACGTCCACCCGTTCTCCTCTCACCTTCTTCGAAGCCGTCCCTGAAGGACCCCGACCGGCTCATGGTGCGGGTCTTCTCGTCCAGGGACATGCAGGAGTTCCTCAGTCTGTTGTCGCCGCACGGGTCGAACGGGGCGTCCTGAGTGGTCAGGCTGTTGTTCCTCAGACCGGTGAGGTTGATCTGAGTCGTTGAGGTCGGGCTGGAAGCTGTGGGAGTAAAAAAAAAAAAAAAGTCAGAAACAATCAAGACGCGCTCCTCAAATCTGCCCGACTCTAACGTGAGAATTTTACCCAGCTGTCCGAAGTTGAAGCGGGTCCCGGAGGGGGAGGTGAGGCTGGACCCGGGGGAGAACGGGGAGTTGCTGGCCGAGTCCTGCAGCCCACTGGTGGAGTGGGAGCGCAGCCAGTCGCGGCCCTCCTCGTGGCCCCGCAGCTGCGGCGACGGGCCGTACCTGCGGGAGGCGAGAGAAACGGTTCACATGGAAACCGGAAGGCAGCACGGAGCAGAGGCAGCGATGATTCGGAGCTGATCTGGGATCAGGTTGTTTTCACAGTCAGTAAGGTGGATTTTTCTCCTCTCAAGCAGCCGGATTAATAGCCGGGATCTGACATGAAGATGAATCGGATGCTCGAAACAAGATACTGCGACAGCGTGACCGGAGACTGATTTCAGCTGTGAGCGACAGAAACTGGGAACAAAAGCGGGAAAAAAAAAAAAAAAAAAAAGAAAGAAAATCGGAGGCCCGGATGGTATCATGCCTGCTGCAGCGTAAAGAGCGGCGAGGGCTCTGCGGGGAACGTAATGGCATACCTTCCTGACAGAAGCACAACACAACACAAGTGCCACATAAAGACTTTTCATGTTAAAAAAAAAAAAAAAAAGAAGGAAGCATGAGCTGAAGCCTTGACGAGTGATTATGGACGCAGAGTAAAAGAAAGACAGATCTGGTGCAAAAACGCAAGGTTTCCAACAGAAGGTGAAGTACCTGAATCCTTTCTTAGGCAGAGTGTTTCTACCACAGTGTGGACCGCTGTGGGAGAGAAACACTTGAGAAGGAGAGAACAAAGGAAGCAAGGAGACAAGGAGACATCTCCCTCAAGAACCACCTCAAATATCCCATAAATACGTTTTCTTGTTGATATTACCATTATAATGTAAAGAATATTTATCCTAAAAGTTTTTTTTTTTTTTTAAAGTCACAAAATCTTTGTTGACAAACACTTGTACTTCAACTCTAGAGAAAACAAGGCACATTTCTTTACGGAAATACACACAACTATGGAAAAATAATAAATCTATTTGTCGGGGAATTAATAGATTTCTTTAAAGTTACAGTGTGTAACAATAACAAAGATTTTTGAATGTTTTTATGAGCATTCGTATCTGTTTGTGAGTCGTATTACAGCCATAAAAGGGATGAAGAAGAAGAAGAAGAGTGCCGTTTAGAGGGTGAGGAGAAGAAGAAGAAACGTGGAGGAATAAATGGTTCTGGGTGCTGAAAATAAATAAAAATATTTTTTATATAAATATTTATTTATTTTTAAATTTTAAAAATTATATTATTATAAATATTTATATTTATTTTTTCTGACAATAAATAAATAATAAAATAAAAGGTTCTGTTTCTACGTTGTGACACATTTGAGGGCACTGAGGATTTATTTATTATGGAAAGTAAAAACAAGCAACAGCGTTTTGGCTTGTCGACAGAGCACAGACACGTAAATGAAAAAGGGATGGATAAAAACTTTAAAATAAAAAACAAAAAACAAGAACTGGTGATGCTTTTCCCAGACAGAAGAAACCGATGAAGATCAGAGGTTTTATTTTCTTTTTTGACGGGTAATTCTGCCTCCTGGTATCATGAATAATTGTTACACATTGTTACTTTAAGATTTTGTTGGATTAAAAAAAAGAAAGCAAAATCTCTCTTAAACACATTTTTAACCCTCCTGTTATGTTCCTCTGTCAGGAACAGCAGTGGTGTTCCCGGGTCAATGTGACCCGGTTCGTCTTTAAAATGATGTTGATCACACTAATTAAGGCAAGCAGAAGTTTCATGCTTAAAAAAAATGATTTTAACTATTTTTCCATAGATCTTCAAACTTTGAAACGGGTCAATTTGGCCTGAGACATAACAGGAGGGTTAAAAAAAAAAATTTTTTTAATTAAAAATAAAATTCCTATGCTGGTGTAATTCTGCAGGGAACCACAAGGTGGCAGTGTGGGAGCAGTTGTAGCAGACCAGAGCTCTGAACAAACACACTGCTGTTGCCAACACACACACACACACACACACACAACCTCGCATTTTCACTCATACAGGAGTGAAGGGTCCTAAAAACTACCACCAACTACCACACAGAGCAACACGTTAGGTAGGAAACACAAACTACCACCTAGAGAGATTCTCTTGGGGTTCTTGGGAACCGGGGGGGTTCTTGGTTTCTGCTCTGTGTGACAGCAGGTGGTGGCTAATGAGGACCTTCAACCCCCCGTCTCACCAGAAGCCTAACACCGCACACAGGTAGATTTACCTGTCCTGCCTCCGCGGGAGCGTGTTTCGGCTGAATTTAGGGCTAGCGGAGGGGGAGGAGAGGGGGCTTGATGGGAGGCGGGAAGGAAAACGCACAACACACACAGAGAAACAGCAAAGTTTTAGAGAGTGGAGTGGATGAAGGAAATGTGTTCAGAACAGAGGTCAACTTCAAGATTCTTCGACAGCGGAGGAGGACGGTGATGTCACAGCCCCGGAGCTTCGGCTCCGGATGCTCTAACGCTTCCTCTGAGATACTCGCCTCACATTACAGAGTCCACCTGCACGACGACCACAGTTTAATCAGGTGTGGACGCCGTGGGGTTCTGTCTGTCTGCTCGGGTGGACTATCGTGATTTTAGACTCCTTAAAAAGGGACTAAAGCTAAGACGGGACATGGTGACAATATTTCTATCACTGTCACGGCGAATTAACGTGTCAGACTTTTATTTGAACAAGAACCCTGCTGCTTTCCCATAATTCCTGTCAATCTTACTGCCTGAGACCAATTAATGTTAGTGGATTTTATTTTATTACAAGTCTAAACAGTCGCAGCACTAAAAACACTTTTAAGACGGTTTACATCAACTCTATAATGGATTTAACACCAATAAAAGAAGAATTTACTCACCATAGGTATATTTTACCAAACCACAACAAACCAAGCGAAAGGTCAAAGTTAATGTTTCTGACAATAAAAAAAAAAATTTTTTTTTAGAAAACTCTTTTGTGTTTTATCTCATTTAATGTACTATCCAGAATTATGCAAATATTGTACATCTAATAAAAAAAAGCACCGTTTCCCTCCACGTATATAAAGGGGACATATGAACAAAAATAAATAAAATCAAGGACATTTCCTTCCTATAAGTAATAAACAAACCCCACGTAATATCTGGAAGAATTAAACTCTAACAAACTATTCAGTAATAATTAAAATTGATCACATCAAATTCTCTCTCATGACTAAAGTCCCGTGGGTGTCCTCACCTCTCGGACACGCCAGTCTTGACGCTGCCGGCGCGACCCAGAGTGGACAGGGTGTCCTCCCTGTGGGTCCCGTGGCCTCCGCCTCCACCCGCGCTGCCGAGGCTCATGTCGATGGACTCGCTGCTGGTGTGCATGCTGCTGACCGAGGGGAAGCCCACGCTGCCCGTCCCGCCGTGTCCACCCAGGGTGCCCTCCCTGCTCGGGACCGAAGAGCCGCTGAAGGTGGTTCCCCACGTCAGGCTGTTGGAGGGGCCCGTGGAGGAGTAGAAGGACCCTGGGCTCGAGGCCTGCGCGTGAGCAAACGCGACATTATCGCGCGTGAAAGCCGTGTTTCGGTCTGAGAAAACGTTTTTAAATTCTACCTGATGGCCAGCAGGGGGCGACCAATCTTCCTCTCTTTTACCCCTCTGATTTCAATCACTGCAAAGCTAGTCTTCATTTAGGGAATTATGGTTTTATAAACAACAATATTTTATTGTTTATTTTATAAACAATAATATGGATGATACAAAACTGGGGCGGGGCTACCCTTTGATTGACAAGCTGCTGCCCTGTGATAGTGCAGCTCCAGCTCTTACAACATCTAGTTTTTAAACTATCATGGAAATGTTCAAAACTGGAAAACTCGAGTCGATATTATTTATTCTAGTCCAGAAATAAATGATTTTATTTCATTTATCAGAAAACATAATGAGAACTGACAAGTCTGTGATCTCACATGGTAAAAATATTTAGTTTTTTTATTTCTGACACCTGATGACATCAGATCCAACATTTATCCGCTGTTTGGTCTGTGTTTGGTCTTAATTCACCAGCAAGAGAAATATCTGTCCGTCTCAAGTTCAGAACTGCTGCGTTTCATTTATCAAAGTCACATTCCAGGTCTGACTCCAGGTCTGGTTCAAGTTTTCACCTGTCTGGAGCCACCTTTGGCATTTAAGGGCAAAACTGAACAATTTAGCATCCGAACGAGGAGTTCAGCCGTGTCGGCCCATAAACAAACAGATCATTAGCCGCAGTCTGTAAAAATGTGATTAATTTGTGTTCCAGGATGGTTATGATTAAAGATGACCAGTTTTTGAACTCATCCGTGTCATTTGTAAAGACACGTCTACTTATCTGGAAAACAATACCTTATGTGTAACTAAGTGATTCATAACTAGTCTGATGAAAACTCGGGAATCATGTGAGAACACGATGGAGAGGTCGTGACTGAGCACGCTCAGACCGTTCTACTCCACAACAATGTGCAGCTTAAAGGCTGTCAAACAATCGCTGGCTCGGCCTATCTGTTCATCTCCTCAACACATTTGTGTCGTTCGTAAGCTGAGAACAAAATAGCCCTTTTGTCCCTGCCAAGGTCTTGTGAGTAGCTGCACAAACACCTTCCCACACGGTTTAACACATTCAAACCAGAATCCCCGCCGAGCTGAAAGGTACGTAGCCGGTTTTAATCCTAAAGCTTAATTTAGTTTGACTGTTGGACCAGGGTAACATCTGGTGGGGAGACAGACAGACAGACAGACAGACAGGTAGGAAAGGAAGAAAGAAAGAAAGAAAGAAGGAAGGAAGAAAAAACGACAGAAAGATAGAAAGAAAAAGGAAGTGAGACAGACAGACAGACAGATGGATAGGTATGTAAGAAAGGAAGAAAGAAAGAAAGAAAGAAAGGAAGGAAGTGAGACAGTCAGACAGACAGGTAGGTAGGTAGATAGGTAGGAAAGGTTGAAAGAAAGAAAGAAAGGAAGAAAGAAAGAAGGAAGGAAGAAAGGAAGAAAGAAAGAATGAAAGAAAAAGGAAGTGAGACAGACAGATTAATAGGTAGGTAGGAAAGTAAGAAAGAAAGAAAGAAAGAAAAGAAGGAAGAACGGCAAGAATGAAAGAAAAAATGAAAGAAAAAGGAAGTAAGACAGAGGAAGTGAGACAGACAGACAGGTAGGTAGGTAGGAAGGAAAGGATGGAAGAAAGAAAGGAAGAAAGAAAGAAAGAGAAAAGAAGAGAAGAAGGAAGTGAGAGACAGACAGGTGGGTAGGTAGATTGGTAGGAAAGGATGAAAGAAAGAAAGAAAGAAAGAAAGAAAGAAGAACGGAAAGAATGAAAGAAAAAGGAAGTGAAACAGAGAGACACAGACAGATAGGTAGGTAGGTAGGAAAGGAT
>JAOWBL010003692.1:0-11995 GCA_028564865.1 Zenarchopterus dispar | reverse complement strand
TATATATATATATATATATATATATAAATCCTGACTTAAGAACATTCGAGATGTGAATTTGCGAAGGAGTACTCACATACAAATTCGCATAAAAGGTTCTTTTGTGTGATTCATACATGTGCCATGTGGTGGCAGCAGCTATCAAAGATGCTAATGATTGCCATCATCTCAACTATGAAGAGCCTAAAGGCCCAAAGTAGCCAGAGGCTACAGCCATCTTGCCAAACTGATGCAATCCAGGAAGTGCCAAAACATGCAGATCTACAAATGACCACTAGGGACTGGCTCCAAAACCAAAAGAATTTTTAATGATCCCTGTGCTCCGAAAGTTCTGTTATTCATGCAAGATTAAGGCACAGATAACATGCCAGAGAAAATAGTTTTCATAGATTAGGCTATCACTTCAATCAGCTAGTTCACATTTTCAGGGTAATATGAGCTAACTAAAAGGCCAGAAGGGTTTATCAGTCCATCACATTAGTTCTAAATAAATGCCCAGGTCATCAAACATGAATGGAAAAGAAAAAAAAAGGCCAAACATTAAAGCCAATTTGCAAGTTGTTGTCACACATCCGTCACAGTTTACAGGGTTCAGAGCTGAATTTTGCCCATCTGTATTTGCTGCGATTATAGTGTTGCACTTACACTTTACTCTTACTGTCTTATTGATAGCAATGTTGCTAGGTCTCATCAGATTTCTTGATCAAAATACGGCAGTAAAATCAATAAAAATGTAAACAAAAAAGCCAAGGCTAACCAAATAACACTGCTGTCAGAACTGCCATGCCAGCAACATCACAAAAATAAATAAATAAATAAAAATAAAATAAATCATTAAATCTTTAGGTTAGATGTTGGGGCTTTTTTCTTTTGCAATGACAACATTAGTGGTTACATCAACAAGGAAAATACAGTGTACTTCACAAACCTTTTTTCCCCCCTTTCTGTGATATTGTATGTTGATAAATGCAATATAACTATTATTATTTTTGCAGTAATTTAGTATCATACCTTTAATCTTCTGGGGTGGTTGTAGTTAGCGTGACCAGCCATACCTATTCACTTTGCAAAAATGCCCTCGTGAAATAGTTCAGGTACCTCTCCCATTCACAGCCATTTCCACTGATACCCTACGTACCGAACCAATCAGAACAGGGTGCAGTGGCTCAAACAGGAGTGTCCAATAGCCACTATTTAAAAAAAAAAAAAAAAAAAAAAACAGGACAGCATGCTTTGAATATTTTGTTTCTTTGACTGACTGTATGAATACCTAATAACATGCCCTCTAGAAATCAAAGCTGAGAAACCAGACTTATTCTTTGTATCGAAGATGAAAAAATTAGGATGGCTGGCCAGGCTGAGCTATAGCAACATATATGCAGATATAAAATGAGAAATGCAATGAATGGATGCAACCCAGTCTAAAATCAAGTTTAGTTGGTTTCTTGGCAGCTACTGTTGGATTTACAGTTTGTTTTGTTTTTTTTTCCTTCTTCACATGATAAGACGCTTTCTATTTAAATCCACATAGGAATGATGTTTAAGAAGAGCAAGTCATTGGTTTTCCAGCCAACCATGAATACAGTAGAATCTAAAAGATGATCACAACACCTGGTAAAACCACGCGCCACCGTTACTTTCAGATGTCTCCTCAGTCTGGTAACTATTGCAGCGTCTACTGAAGTATTATACTGGTTAGCTAAAGATATAATACAAGTACTGCTTGAAAGTGCAGAGAAGAAGCTTGGCACAAGGTTAGTTTTGTGTTTTGGAAAAAAGATACTGTAGATACACATGTAAACAAAGACACTATCCCCGACCTAGCTGAAACCTTCCCATAAACGGGAGAGGCCTTTAAAAATAGAACACACCTGTACACAAATAGAAGCAAATATATAGAAAATACATTTACACGTGTATAATATACAGTAAGTTTCATAACCCTCTGACTAGTAAGATAACACTCTTCAATCAAAAAAATATATGTTATGTCACAGAAGCAAGACCGTCTGACACGTGTGTGGCTGGACTGGTGTGAGTCATTCATGAGTGGCTTTCATGTCGTTAATGGGCCAAAGCAGGAGTTTTGCACCACAGTGTTTATCCCAAGCCACCATGACACCTCCTAAATGGCTCAAATTTACACAAACTCATCTCACTGGGGCGGCCTGTTTTATTGATTCTTCTAGGGGATTGAGTCTGAAAACCACTTAAGTGAATTGCTGGAAATCACCTGTCAAACACCCGGCGAGGCCCACTGTTTAATCTGTACATATTGCTGTCTGCAGCCAAAAAAAAAAACAAAGTTTACAATTGCAGAATCGTATTTGTGCTTTGAACAAACCCACAGCACAATGAAAGGTGGATTAACGGACAACCTCCACAAGAGCTCCATTGCACAAAGGTAATTAGAGCTCGACAATGGAGTTTGCTCATCTTGACTTGAGACAGTCGGAACCAATTTGGCGACAGCTAAGTGGCTTTTCTTAATCCATTTAACTTGATCAAACAATGAAAGGATGTCAGATTTAAAAAAAAAAACTTTCCATCACTATTACTGTGTTTTTTTAGCACAAATCCTACGAATTCACTCTTGCACATTCTTGCACATCCTAGCTGTGAGTGCTGAAATTCTGATATGTTTGAAATATCATCCTGAAGTACCGAGCAGATCTATGTAACAGATTTGGTAAAGGAATCCCTTCCTGCTTAGATCCTGTATCAAAAAGAAAAGGAACTGAAGCAGATCGCTTTGATCCCAAGGCTTCCATTCTCAAAGGAAACTGGTTCATAGCCTTCAACTTTCTGACTACAAACTTATACACTGCTTTCTTGACAAATAATTTTAACATTAATTTGCCAGTTCCCAAGCTCCCAGACTGGCCGGTGTCACCCCTGGGCATGCGATCCGTATGTCTGAACAGCAAAAGTTGAATCAAGATGCTAGTCAATGTTTTACTGAGCCATCTCTGGGTGCTGGTTGATATTTAGCATACCAAATACCTGTAGCTGTCAAGGGAATCACCATTCGAGCTACATTCAGAGAGAGAGCAAAGACAGGGAAGGGGATTCCCTTAGACAAGGGGGAGAAGCTGTAGATTTTAAACAAAGCACAATACGCCTTACAACAATTCAAACAGGGAGCTAGTTTTTCCATTACGCTCCACTGTTTTACTCATCCCTCTGCTTTCTTTAGAACAGACGAAACCTGCTGCCCATGTGTGCTAATCCATTCCTTTACCCACGTTCGTTGAATTTTCTTCTTTTTTTTTTTTTTTTTTGTTTGTTGTTTGGACATGGAGCACAAAGCAGCTTGCGCCACTTGTTTCTTTAAAACCATTTTCTAATAAACACCTTGTGTTCTGCAGGTGATATCATCTTTCATGTAGTTGGCTGGGTGACCAAGCTGTGTCAAATCATGAGCCGTGTGACCTTCAGTTGCTGATCAGTCATTTAGTGTGAACACCACAACAACTTCATGACTCCCAAGATAGCAAGTCATGCATTTGAACAGCACAACAATCTGGCAACATTTAAAGTCATGCAGTCTGAGAACAGCCCTTGGATTCAAAGGTAACTTGCCAAAAGGGAACACATTTTGAGGTCTAGTGGAGTTCTTCAATTACCATCTGAGTGGGCATTCATTTTTAAGAAGAATTGGGTACCTGGAGCTCCACTCAAACAGGCAGGGCAACACCACCAGAACATGCTGAGGTCTAGCTTCTAATAATAGGATCATTCCCCAACAATTACTCAGCACTAATCTCAACAGCAGTTCTTAACATGCACCCTCCCCATTACCAAGCCCAAGGACTGACTGTAGAAATGCCAATCTCTCTAGGGCAACCAGCAAACAAGAGGCCCAGGTAGAGGAGGGGACTACACACACCTGAGACAGTATCACGACAGTGTCCCGTCATGCCTGAGCAGTACAGTCTGTCAAGGCTTTCTTTCTTCAAAGTACCCACGAAAATTTTCTACCACAAGCTTTGTTGAAGCCTGAACCACAGTACTGTTTTCTTCCATTATGCCAAATCAGATGCAAATCACATACAATAAGCAGTTGAGGTGGGTGTTGGGTTGGTTTGCATCAGGTGCAGATGATTTTCTCAACTCAGGGTGGGATTAATTAAACAGTGGCGTCCGGTGATCCGTACTTCCACTGTCTCAGGGCTGTGGCAGGCTCTTCTGTATACAAAAATAGATAAAACTATTCTGGCTTTAAAATGGGACCCAAAGATAGAATGATTTAACGTTGTGTGTCCATTAAAGCATATACCATCTCTTTTTTTCCACTGTCTCTCTTCCCAGCTAATAGAATAGTGATTCATATAAATATGTTTTAGACTCTTTAGCAACACGTTTCTACTATTTCAAAACATATTTCAAATACATTTCTAGCATTTTTTTTTAAAATAAAAAAAAAACAAACATAAAAAACAATGCAAGTGGAATTCATACAGGGTTAATATAACACTCTTTGTTTAGTCCTTCAGATGTTGAAACTTCCGTCTTTTCAGGTTGCGGCACATATTGGCATTATTGGCACATTGTTCAGAAATACAGTCGATCTTCCAGCCAAAGCAGCTCCTCGGGCTCCTTGGTTGAATGTCACATGTTTTCACTGAGACATCCGTGACGTCCACAGTCTTGCTCCATATATCCATCTAAATAGATCTATATATAATCTATATCTAAATGACTGTTGGTTCCTGGAAAGATGAATTGGCAGCATTGGTGCTGCTCTGTTTGTAATCTCTAGAAAAATAAATATCTTCACCAGTGTCCATGGACTATTTTACAAAAAAAGAGTTGTTTTGTGTATTTCTTGTCTCCACTGGGATCCTGTGGAGATGAAGAGAACAAAATTCCAGTTATCCCTCATAATGAGGCCAATGCACAATACACAAATATGGAACTTTTAAAATTAGTTTCTTTCCCACTAATTTTATAAAGGAATGCTATCTAAATCTGGCCTGAATAACCTGCAAGCTCTTTTAAAAGTGACTGATGGGATATATTGCATTAAATTTCAGTCCTGTTAAAGCATAATGTAGTATGCATCTAAATACACAAGGTCTGGAGTTTTGCAGACATGTCTATTAAGACATCACAAATCTTTTCTGATACTGGTCACAAAAAATAAATAAATAAAAATAGCTAATATTCACTGATATCAGGATTTTGAGTTCAACTACAGTGACAAAGTGTTTAAATTTTAAATCAGGATCCAGTCCCACATCAAAGACCCAGGTATGACAGCTATGGCTCCAGTCAGCACGGATAGAAACATAACACATGGGCGCTAATGGTTATTTTAGATCAACACACGTTTCACATAGAGATCCTAAACTGTAAAAAAATAAAAAAACAGAAAGAGACAAGACTGATTGATTTTGCATGTTTACAAGACAGCCCACTTCTCATTCTCACTGCTGCTGTCTGAGCCGGACGCCTGCAGTCAAATCAGAACTAAGAAACTACCCGAACTATCCCAGAAAGTCATGATTATTGGAAACTGCGGTCCACTGCAGCTGGGTGCATATCACTTTATGTTGTCAAAGCTTGCAGGCTTTTACCCTGGGAGCTAATGGTAATTACGTAACATCTCTCCATTTCTAGCTCTCTGCAGCCCCCAGAGCAATGAGGACAAACACAATAGTACTTGCAATGGGAATGGATTTAATCAGCTTTGTCATGGGATAACCTCCTATTTTCTGATAAGTAGATTGCACACGACCAAAGAAAAAAAATACACACCACATTTTTGTTTTTTTAAATCAGTACAGCTTATTGGATTGAGCTGTGTTGCACTGCTTCAGATAGGATTATTTGTTCCAAGATAGGAGCTAATAATTGTAAAAATAATAATAGCTAGCATTAGGATAACAGCATAATAATAGCACTAGGATAGAAAGCTACAGTCAACTTACAGCTGAGCTTCGGCTTGTTTCGTGGTGGAAGTTAACAGTGGCCACATCCAGTTGAAAGAAACAACCAGAACTAGTTTAGATGAAAGATTTTTTATTTTTTTCTTGAAGGTTAATAGAGTAACTGTGTCCCCTCCCTGTAATCTTTAGGCAGTTGTCTGGTCAGACTATCAAACCAGAAGAGCTCTTTCACAGAGCTCAGAGACAGGATGTACCATGTGTATGGCACTAAATACAAGTGTTTCTTCTGGAATGGAAAACATGCAGCTTAAGAAAACGTGTTAAATTGCATTCAATTCATTACATGGGCAGCAAAAACATCTCAGTGCCATGATAGCTTTATTGGTGGTTTCATGTGAACAGAAATGTTCTGTGTTTAACCTCTGCAAGTGTTGGCAAGTTGATGTCAAACAAGCCATTGCGCAGCTCTACAAGTAGAAAGATTTGTTTCTTTTTGAAAGGCTGTGTGGGCAAACCGAAACATTTTGACCGAATGATGGCATTTCTTTTATTTTGTATAAAAATAGAAGTATTGACTTTCACTAGTAGGTTGGGCACGTGCCCTGCTTCTTCCATAGCCCACGACCTACCCATACCAGGAGCCTGTGAAATTATTTTAGTTCTACTTGGACAGCAAAACAGATTATATAATTTGGTTTATTGCTACTTTTTTATAACAACACCTTGCATGTATTAATAACCAGGACAAAAAAAACCCAAAAAAAACATGTAAAGTGACTCTTATCTTTGGTCAAAGTCTTTTCACGGGTGTACCAGGGTTACAAAAGAAAAAAAAACAGATTAAACGCAGTACTTTTAGTGTAAAACATAAATAGAGAGCACTCGTAAGAAAGCAGAGCTGAGTAATGTGTGCCCAGACTACATTACTTGCAGGCAATATATATTTCTTTGTAAATCTGGGTCAATAGCAAACGTAACACCTCCCCCCAGGCTCCCGCCAACTCTCTGGGGCCAGAGCATGTGTTTAACACTCGCACTTTGAATTTCAAATGATGGACCATTCTGGCATATTTTAGCCGTGCATAAAAAATTTGTCCCACTTCAGTGAAAGTGCCCCTTTACTCCAAGAAATTCTCTTCTCTTTTGGAGTAAGAATGTGAATGGAACTATAAATATTAATGAAAATGTTTCAGATACTGAGAGAAATAAATAACTGTGACCATCCAGTTTGTTAATAATGTTACATGCTTGATTAGTCTTTAATCTCTCTAAAAAAAAAGACGTGATACTGCTCTGTACTGGATTTCTCAACCCATTTTTATCACTGTGCAGAAAATGAAAAGGAGAATAATCATGTCACAAATAACAAACATATGCCAAGTTCCCGTCTATTCCCAAAGTGGGGCAGCATTGCCATGGGGATTGAGGTGGCCAAGGCTCAGAAGATGATTTGTAATAGAGGGGGCAGAGTGGAACATTACCCACCAGAGCATGAATTCAGGAAGCCTCGTCCACCCACGGAACACGTTCAAGGCCTTCAGCTCGTCAACAAGAGATCTCAAACCATTTGTCCGACACAAAGGCCACGGGAATCAGTTGTCTTTCAGTGGGAGAGGGCCTGTTGGGGAAAATGCAAGATGTTAGAACATTAAGATGATTGCTTCTGAAAGGATGTTATTACAGGGCCTCTTTCCCTCTGCCAATAATTTTATATATTAAAATCATTGATCCTCTAAGGGATCCTCTAAGATCCAATTATGTTCCCGGTTACCGTTCAGTACTACAGTCAGCTCTGTAATGTTGTCTCATACCGATGCAGCCACTTACAGTTGCCACTGCCAGATAAAGACAAACCAGTTTCTAGCCAGGGGAAGTTAAAGTTCAAGCTCTTGTGTTGTTTTTGTTTTTTTTCCCCCAGCAGGTACTGTAGACGTTTATTAAATGTTTCCATTTGACCTGGTTTTCACAGGAAACATTTGTAAAACAAGTGATAAAGCAACTCCTGATTGAACTTGAGACCATCAAACTAGGAACATCATTTGTAATCTGCTGAGCTATAAACCCTTGCTGTTAGCATAAGGACCACTAGATTATCCACACTGATACCATCAAAGCATAAAGGACACTCTGCCCATGGAGTAATCCTATTTTCTTCAGTGAGAATGTGTTTCTATGTTTTTAGTTGATTTACCATTCTTGGATCATATATTTCATGTATTTTCTTAGTCAACCAAAGAACATTTATACAGATTTCATAAATGTTGGATTTTGTTGATAAGTACACTGGACCTTTTCAAAGGCTTCACTCCATCTTCAGACTTCTGTAATTCACTCTGGCATGCTGGACATGCGTTTCTGGGACAAATCTTAGCAGGTGGAGATCAATTCTTGCTGTATTAGTGCCCCAAATTTAATCACCATTTGTAATTTTTTTCCTTGTATACTTGTTTTTCTTCAGATTATTACAGGTTCTAGATGGTATTAAAAATGTGAGTTTCTGGCCATGGATCCGAACTTTCGATGTCTGAGGCACTTTGGTAGCAGTTTGGCCTGTGGTATGCTGCACCATCATGGATCGTCACTTAACTGCAACACCTGGATTGTTGGGAGAAGTTACTCACTCTTTATTCTTTTCTATATTCTGTATTCATCTAGTATTTTTGTGTAGAATTTGGGGCTGAATTCAGCCCCTTGGATGAAGAAGCAACCCCAAACATGGATGGTTTGAGGATTTTTCTGTTTGCATGATACAGCACATGTGGTAGTGTTCACCCTTTCTTCTACAGACAAGAGAACTTACACATATGCAAGTAGATGGAAAAAGGAACATCAGAGAAACATTAGCCCTGTTTTAACCAAGCATTTCGATCTGCTTGGTTAAAACTGAAGGCAGCCCAGAAATGGTGCAGTTTTGTGGAATCCTTTTTGTAACAGAACCACACAAAATAGAGTACCTGGCCATATCAACCCAGACCAAACAGCTCAGGGGAAATGGGGCTTCAGATTCAGATTTCTGCTATCCAGTTATTGTATTTCCTGTATAATTCCAGCCTGGCCTGGATGTTTTTCTTGAAGCGGCTTCTTTGCTGTCCTTCTTGACACCAGGCCATTGTCCAAAAAAATCTGCCTTCACTGCTTTCCTTTTTCAGCCCAAATGACAGTTTTGTCTCAGATTTACTCATTAACAATTACCCCAGTGCTGAAAGGATTTCAAGGTGGTCACAATGTGTCAGGGCCCAAATACAGCTAAAACTGGTGTTCTGTGATGAAATAAATGTATCTGCCAATGAAGTTCTTGGCAACATATTTAAATACATCAGTTGACTATACACAACAATATAAAAACAATGTTAACCACCACCACAAAGACTGAAGCATAAATACAGTTGTCAAACAGAATTTATTGCCTAATCTACCAGACACAGCCAAAACTTAAGGCCATAAATGTATAGCTGAACTTGTTACCTGAACATCATATCGATGAAAAGTTCCACATTAATTCCTATACAACTGACAGATGAGGACTTTATTGTTACTGTTCATTTTTAAAGTAGACTGACAGAGGGGGAAAAAAATCCCAATAAGTCAAGATATTTTGGGAAATGTTTTCTTAATGAATGGCATTTTATGAAGTTAAAGGTTAGACTATTAAGGAGTGAAAATATGCAGTACTCATAAGTGTCATTTTGACAGGAATACCAAACTGGGAAGTTATTGGGATGAGATTCATTAAAGTTTAAAAGCTAGACTGGATTAGAATCCATGTTTTGTGCTCTGGGAAGAAGCTGTAATACCTGGAAGAAAACTTTTTTTTCTTTTTTTTTTTTGGAAAGATCTCTCCCTTTTTGTTCATTTGGATTGTATTGGATTTTTTTTAACTGAGAGTTATTCCATTCCAATATAAAAGTGGGTTTCCATTAACAGGGATCCGGTGTAGTTTTACAGGGCTTCAGTTATTCGGAAATGTCTCCATGACCTGGAACTGACCCTGCAGTGGGAGTATTTGGGAAGTTAAATGGTTCTGAAACTGGTCCCTGCCTTCAGCATGGCTCTGAAAAACTGCAGGGTGGGGGATGGGAGATGATTATCATCAGGAATCATCAGGAGATGATAATGGTCAGTCATTTTGATGTCCCCTTAAAGTTTCAGTCATCTCTTTTCATTCATCTCATCACTGCAGTGGATGCCAACATCACACAGAAACACACCAATGGTCTCAGATCTTTCAATGTTGATCTTTTCATTCCAGTTTTTTCCTTCTTTCCTGTCTTAGGTTTTCCTCATGGACTATAAAACGATGGATAAATCATTAGGTCACGTGACCCATTGATTTCTGAAAAGCAGTTTTGACACCTAATTTTTTTCTCACATGTTGCAGTCATGTTGCTCGAGAAGCTGATGGGAACACGCCCACCACATGTCAATCAAAGTTAGGTTTGGCTCACAGCTCTTTCAGCTGAATGCAGACACTTACAGCAAAATATATTTTTAACATATTAACTTGACAGAGAAAACAAACATGACAGTTCCACTTAGCCAATGCTGCGTTAAAGATGCTGGGTAAATGACTCCCACTAAGTGGTATGTAATGGTAGTTTACTAAATCAGTGGATCCTACCAGGTCCAACACTGAAATGGAGCAACAACAGCAGCAGGGTCTAAGGAGAAGGTCAGCCCTGTTACAATTACAAGCTCCAGGTTTTACCCAGAGCCCACTAGCCCTCCACCAGTGAAAATCCTTTCATAAAGTCTGATTATATGGACAGAAAATGAATGCTCTTTCCCTCTCTGCAATTGTAGTGACATGAATCTGTTGGAGCGTTTTGGACACACTGAGTAAGTGTGATCATCTTAGCTGGCCCTGCAGCTTCGATGACTGATGCTGTTGTTCACTGAGACAATGAACACAGTCAATACTGCACCAACTTACTGCTACACCACCCACACAATGGGTGCACACTTGCTGTCGGTACACCTGTCAATTTAAATCACAAAAAAGGGGAGCGTCATCATCCCCACAGAAGATCATTTAAAAAAAAATTGTAAAAGTTGCCATCTGTGCCATCTGAATCGCTGTCAGGAAATGGCACAGTAGAGACATCCTATTTCCCTGCATCTATAAACTGACTCATTACACAGCAATGAAAGTCAGTGGAACATGTTTTTTGTGTGCAGCTTGAGCGCGCTGAGGCACACTGTTGAAATAAGTGTCAGGCAGATGGATGAAGAATGCAGCAATGGACAATGGTGTAAAAGGCAAACAATTTATATGTGTTGATTTGCTCAAAATATCTCTGATTGTAGCTGAGTGAAACAACACAAGCAGTGAGAGGAATGTGAAGATCCATTTTTGTCATCTCATTGTAATCTTTTTGCTTTTTTTCTGTTTCCTTTTCAGGCTTGATGGTTTAACGTGTTAGATGTTTGACATTAACATGACTACAACACACTGTCTTCATATAAAAGCCATTACTGGATGGCAACAAATATTGGTTTCTTTATATCTCCTAAATTGTAAAATATTTAATCCCCCAGACTAAAACGTTAATAATTACTTGTTTAAGGTTAAAAAGGTTTTCTTTACGTTGACGTGTTCTGACTACACCTGCAATCTTCCTCAGAAGATGTCATTTGATGTTGTTAGAGGTACTTGCTCACTGTTTTCTGGAAAATGACTAGACAGCAGATGATGATTGCGCCCCCTGCTGTTTGCTGAGGACCACCTCCTAGGTGTGGGACAGGACATGGGCTCCCTCATATATGTTGATAGTTCTAGGGGTCCATTTCCTCATCTTGATGGCTTCTTTGATACACCGATGGTGTTTATTGCTCTTGGCATGGATGACTTTGGCATTGTCCCAGTCCATGACATGGATTTCCCTCTTGATTTCATGTTTGTTTGTTTGGCTGTGTCTTTTGTTGCTCTTATGTATTTTCCTTATGTTTCTTTTTCACATTTTTTTTTTTAGTATTACATGTTTTGTATATGGAGCTTTCACCCTGTTTCGCCAGTGTATGCCCTGTTGCAAAATCTGCATGGTATGTTTATATATATATATATATATATATATATATATATATATATATAAAAAGATTCTGATACA
>JAOWBL010003690.1:0-11997 GCA_028564865.1 Zenarchopterus dispar | reverse complement strand
TACTAACCATTAAAATGTATGCAGACAAAAAAACAAAACAAAACAAATAAAAAGTTTTTAAAAAGCCCAACGTTTACTTCCTTTATTTATTTGAAAAATAAGAGTGACATGTTTCGGTCCATGAATGAACAGATAACGTGGAGAACCTTTCCAAACTGACAGACTAATAATCTTCCTGTTGAGTTTATAGTTTAAACCAACCAACCAACAACGGAGAACAAGCGAAATTCAGAGGAGGCCTTTGTGCTGTCTAAGAGGAAGGAGGGGGAGAAAGCTGGGATAGAGGACGGAAAGAAGCTTTTATGGGGGTTTCACGCTTATTAATAGCAGTGACAGCTGCATGGCAGGAAAAACAAGGCGGAAAATAGAAAGGAGGATGCATAAGGATGCTGGTTAAACATAGGAGAGGATGAAACTGGTGATGAGTTGGTGGCTTCTAGACTGTATTTATAGCATTTTTCATTTGAGTCCTTTAGTTCATTTAGGATTTTATTTTGAGGGGGATCTGTCCAATTTGACAAATTCAAAACCAGAACTCAATATAAAAGTTGGTGATAAAAAAGAGGACCTGTCTAGAGCTTCCAGATTTGATTTTCTTCATAACTTTCTGCTACTGCAGCCACTTAGGGGGCACACTTGGGGGGCAGGGTGGAGGGAGGCTTGCTTAACCCATGTGTTTTTGAGTCACCATCAGAATAAAATGACTACTGTGGTGCTTCATCAACACTAACAGGGACTAAAATCATCTTTTTTTGTGTTTTAAAGTAGTTAGTTGAGTTTGCTTAGAAATTTGCTGCAGTTCTTCCCAGATAAAGCTGGGTACAAGTGGAAGAAAAAATACCCATAAAAGTGAATAAACAGTAAATGAGCACCCACTTTCTTCCCTTCACAGCAAAATAAAAACTGTCTTCTCTCCAAGTCTGTAACTCTCTAAGACTTGAACTGCTCGTGTGATGCCAAGAACATAAATTATATGTTCACATGTTTTTGAGCTAGAAACACAAATACCTCACCAAAAACGGAGAAATTTGGTGTTACAGTTGTTCCCTATGTAGCATAACTTTAAGACAAAGTTGACGCACTTCACGTCACCATAGCAACCTCGGCTGCCATGAAACCCATTTTAGTCAAGGATTTCTCTCCATTTCCACACACTTCATGAGTTTCATCTTAAAAGTATTTAGATGGGTAGTTTTAAAAAACAATGAATAGATGTAGGTCTTGAAGGGGAATGGTGTGAAATGCGTTGGTCCTGAATGATCAGAAACCCAGAACTTTTCAGATCTCTAAAGCTCAGGTGTACTATATACTCCAAACAGGATTAAATGTCAAAATGGATCATGTGAAGTTTGACTTTTGATGACTGTAGAAATGTTTTCTTTAATTTCAAAGGTTTGGGAAATTGCACAATTGCATTTAATATTAAAGTAAATTTTGAAGACCTAAAATAATCAGAAAATTGGGTTTTAAGTTAACAACCATTATGATCAGTTTGATGGCAGCACAGCATGAGTGACACAGACGTGAATTATGGCAGCATGTCAGTTGTTACAACCTCTAATCTTGATTTGTGAGAAAGGACAAGAGAAACGGGGACAGAGGGCTTAAATGTGGGGAAGCAGGAGCAGAAGGGATTCCGTTTGATGAGGAAATAAGAGAGAGGAGCGGAGAGGGAAACACCGAGTCGAGGGGCCAAGGCCTCCGTGGGGAGAAAGTGTGTCACTTCTCAAATTAGACTGAGGAATTTGTGTATGAAGTTCACAGGAGGATTGGTTTCATGGGGGGCAGGCACAAGTGATGTGTCTCAGGATAAAACGTTGGAGACAGAGGTCAATATCAGTCTAAGAAGATGAATGATGAATCTGAAAATCAGTTCACATCTGGACAATGTGTCCTTAAAATGCGTCACAGGCAGTGCCTGGATCTCTGAGGAAAACAAAACAGCCAGATGTTGTCTCAGGATTTACACGAGGTCCAGTAATATCTACACAGAAATACAATCTTCAAACAAACCAAACAGCTGCAAACTCCAAATAACATGAAAGTTCAAAAGCTTAGATGATCTATTTATTACTGAGTGAGTTTCAGTAGTAAAAAGATGGAGGAAAGATAAAAACGGGGTTTATCAATTACAGGAATTTTAAATGTTGGGAACTTTCCCGTGAAAATGACAGGAACACAGAAATTAATGGGATTAAACTGGAAACCTGCAAAACCTGCAGGTTATTCAGAAATGTAGCTGAGAAGAAATCATTTTTCAGCATAAATGTGGTGAAATCAAGTTTATTGTAAATTTTGTTGAATTTGTTCCCAGCATGGAGGGAACAACATCACTGGAGTCCAACGACTGCATCCAGACAATCCTGACTATAAAACTGGGTAAATAAGTTTAACAAAGACAAAATGTGCTTATACAGTTGTAAATCAGCAAATCGTGCTAGCTATCAATATTTCATTAATAAGTTTACCACTGCAGTGATATTGTTGCTTCTACTCACCAGTTTTCAAACAAGAGAAGAGATTATACATTTGTTTCAACACATATATTCATCTAGCCTGTAACTAGATGTAACTGATTTCAACTAATCCAGAATACTCCAACTTTGTAGCTAACCGTATCAGAATATTTTCAATAATCCACAGCTCATCTTCCCAATAAATGTTTCTGGGATTTACCAGACTTTTTTCCGCCTCACACATTTTGATGTTCACAAACACATTTCTATCATTACACTTTTTTTTCATCCCATTTTGGTTATTCAGATTTTGAACGTTCCCCTGAAACATGAATGCTGGGGCTCGTGTATGTGGGACTAACACACCCGGGTAATGTTTGTCATCTATTGGTCCACCATCAAGTAAAAAAACACTTTTCAACCCCTCCTCATACAGATATTTTCAGATATTTTCTAAAAGCCTCTGAATGGTTTGCCCCATGCCTCCGCAGGTTAATGTCATATCGATGTACGAGCCTGTTCATGGTGTTTTATTTTGAAAATACACCAGATTCTTGTGTCTGAGTTTCTGAAGTCTTGACTTGTTTTGTGTAAATGGATGCCGTGATTCAGTGTTGCGGTGCCTCCACAGCCGGTGCAACCCCTGCCCTAGAGCGTGACCACACAGTTAAGGTCTTTGGTTAAAGCATATTGAACCATTATTTTGGTTCGGGGAAGAAAAAGTTCCACAGGGATGAATTTACAGATTACCAAATATTCAGCTCCAACGCTCATGCTTCCCTTTCAGACTCTTCATGACCATTTCCAGCCTTCTCCTCCATTAGCTTTCCACCCGTTATACCTCTAAACTCTTTGCAATTATTCAGAAAGAGGTACCTCACGAATGCACACAACTCTTGTTCCCAGTTAGGAATAAAGACTCCAAAACTACACGGCAATAAACAATATTTTAAGAGATATTTTCAACAGTGACAAGTCCAGAAATCCTGTGTTACATACGGAGAACAAACGTCATCAACTGAAGGAACCACAGCAACGAAGAATACTCACTAATGACTGTTTTTGATGCATTGCTTTAATAACGCAGAAAATGTTATCTACATGGTATCAATCAAATACACATTTCTTCCATGACACACCGAACATCACTCCTCTCCTGGTGAACTGATGAAAACTTTTGTTTTTCATATAAACATGATATACACTACCTATACATGCTACCAGTATACCAGCTAGCCACTGCTGGACTGGTGAAATCAGGACATGGTCAGGAAGTTTCCCTCATTGATGTGCATGGCTGCTTCAATCTACGTCAAGATTTGACCTCCTGAATCGAAGTCCTGCATCATGGAGTTTGCCAGACTCGAACATTGTGTTTATTTTGTATAGAAATACAACAATACCTTCTACATCTATTTCTGAGCTTACGATGATGTCGAAGGAAAGAATTTTTCATTGCAAGACATTAGATAAGTCCAAAAACACAGAAAAGCAACCAGATCCCTCATAAAATGTAGTATTCACCTTAGAGTCTCAAAACTATTTCTTCTAAGCTTCTAAAATGAATCCTGACTTATACATGGTTCAGATCTCATCTTAAGACCCTGCGATTTATTTACCAATGACCTTCACCTTAAAGTAATGTCAGCCTACAAGTCGGAGCCCACTCGTAGCCTTTTATTTTGAAAATCCACTTGATTCTTGATGCCATTGTTGTGTCTGATGTCTGGCCAGCTTGATCTCCATCTGTAGCTGCCACAGCGCCTCTGGTGGGACAACTCTCACTGACTCTGGTGTGGAGCAGCTGTACCACGGCACTTCCATGAGGGACCCTGGAGTTACGGTCCCAAACATTTAGTCCAAGTCGAAATCAAATAAAAGAATACCATTGGTGAATCAGCTCAAGGTTAAAAGCTCGGTGCGGGGCATCCACAACACCAGACTGTTGAACTCAGAGGCCGTACGAGCTACCAGCTCCAAGTTTGATTCCAGGAACAGCTCAGGTTGCATGTCTTACGTTTCCCAAATAAGACAGGAACTGATTGAGTGATAATTGCAGACAGCGAGCAGGTTACTCTGGCCAGATGTGCAAAAGCACGGCTGACACTGGTCTGCTGCGATTTAATCCCAATTTAGTGAGTAATAACAAGGATGACAAATGATGCTGTCTCTTCCACATGCTCACTCGCTTCTTCTACTTTGTGCTTTCCACCCTTATGAGCTCTGCCAAAAATAAATAGTAAGGCAATATGTTGCAGATAAGCTGCTCCCACACAGTCTGACACATATGTGAAGTCCACAGCACGAGCGAGGACTCTGCTCGGTGATAGACGGCCTGGCAGCCGGGGATTCAAGAGAATTTTCCATTTTGCAGTTTGGCCATCTAATGTTTCAGACAGCACTGCACTTACAACACACACACACACACAGAGAGAGAGAGCAAGAGAGAGAGAGAGAGAGGCAGTGCTAGGACTAGCAGGATTCAGAATACAAGAAAAATAAAAACAGAGATGAAACAAGCCCTTTAATGTTTAGCTGATCACCTTTAGCTTTGACTGCAGCATCGTTCCTATCAGCTCATCTAATGTCTAAAGGTTTACTTCCCACCAGAGTGGTGTTATCTTGTTCTCAAACATCTTGCATTGATGATGGGGTCAGGTCTTCTCCAGAACATCCAGGACTCTAGGTGAAGTTAAGATCTGAACTGAAATGAGTGAAAAGCATATTTCCTCCTCTGTGACAGTACCATCTCGCACAATACTGATGTTTACTGCACACGACAGCCCGACTACTGAAGACAAGCTGGGCCCGCCCACAACCGCCAAGTAGGCTTTGGTGATATTACTAAATATATCTCATCTGTGGTATTAAAGTTTATACAGTGTACAGTTTGTGTTTATACTGTAGACAGCCAGAAATCAGGTGTGATAAATATGCATGACCAGCACCATTTGCTTTATCGTTTCACAGACGGGTTACCACGGAGTTACCCGCCTCTTCCCTGTGACGTCATCTGTCTTGTACTAAAAAAAGATTTCTGCTCTCTAATAACTATTCTATACTATTTTACCTCCCTACAAGGTCTGCTTTTGACATTCCTGATCAACACAGTGTTTTTGAATAAGTTTGCTTTCAAAGTAAAAGTAACACGTGTCAGATTAGAGCAGAGATATACAAATAGGCCAGAGTAAATGAAGAGATGAAAAAAACTCTCCGTAGGTAAAAATAATCCACTTCTGCAGGACATCTCTCTTTAAATAAATGTCCTGATGACAGAAACACTACAAATCCAAGCTGTAACCTCTTGATATTTATTGAACCTAGATGGAGTTTCCTGTTGCTTAATAGAGTTTTGAAGAGAACTTTTTGAAGAATTTTCCCAATTGCTCATTTTTTTAAATAACTATTTAGAACTGGTTTTATTTGATATATGTCATTAAATATATCAATTCCTTCCAAATAAAACTCAGGGTTCAGTCTGCAGAGGGTCACTACTTCTCTTCGCTTTCTTCAAGTTAAACTTTTGGATTGGCCATAAAACACCTTGTGTGATTACAAATGGGTTGACATATCTCCGTGTCTTCTACCCTCTAGTAACAGAGGCTTTTATGACAAGTTAAACTATGCACAATGACGACATTAGCAGTAGACTAAGTAATCCGCTGGCTGATTCCTGGATATGTGCTAATAAATCTGCGTTGGCAATTAAAAAAAAACAAAAAACCCAAACAGTTGACCTCAAAATGCTACATTCACCATAAAACCACTTAATGTTTAAAATAAAATATCTCTACAGATTTAACCCTTTAAACCCACTCTCTGCAATAATACCACGTATCACCAGATTTCACACATCAAAACAAAATTCCTATAGGGAAAGAAACAAAGTGTTTGTTTGGTGGGACATATGTTATTATAAGAGGTGGCGGACCGTCCCCACGCTTTAGCACACTGTCCTCGATGACTTTTTTTTTGTCAACAAAGCGGCTCTCACTGCCCCAATGTGGTCAGTAGTGGTGCTGCATAGACTAACTTTAAGGAGAATGTCCCATACAGATGATATTAAAGACATTTTCTTCCAGATTTGTTTAGACAACCAGCTTCCTGGATTTTCTGTTTGTGTCCTAAAAAGATTTGAAAACATAGAAGTCATTAAATGTTTGCTCCCAAGCAAACTGGATGCTTTTCTGAGGAAATAATCTTAATTTCACTGTGAAACTTTGCTGATAATTCAGAGATTTCATATCTCAATCTTTTTTGTTTGCTTGTTTTTGTTGAGACGGTGCATGGAATCTGTTTGGATCTCTTGACCATCCTCTAGCCTGAACTCAGACCCTCTGGCCTTAAATGGTCTTAAACCCTGTTTTCATGCAGTTCCAGAGGATTAATCCTCTCTCTCTCTCTCAACAACTGGGGAAAACCTCAAAGCGGCAGACAGAAGCTGCTCTTTAAGCAAAACTGTCTCCAACAAATGCTTGGCCTAAATGTTGGACATGTAGGGTCCCAAACTGGGGTCTTTTATTCGAGTCTTGGCTCAGAGCGCCACACAGCTCTGTCCACTCTCCCAGTAGAGACCCTGGTTCTGCAGCTGCTCCACTGTCTTCAGCCTCAAATCCGG
Organism: Zenarchopterus dispar; assembly: GCA_028564865.1. Classification (NCBI taxonomy): domain Eukaryota; kingdom Metazoa; phylum Chordata; class Actinopteri; order Beloniformes; family Zenarchopteridae; genus Zenarchopterus; species Zenarchopterus dispar. Next base: position 4,923 of record JAOWBL010003690.1, on the reverse strand, counting down.
CGGAGGAATTTCTGCTCTCTCGTCTTTCCGACAAGCTGTATGTCTGGCGGAGCAGCAGACAGTAAACTACGGCACCTCCGATACAGATACGGAACGGACGTTCTTGCCTTTCCCCTGGAGGATACGTTTAGTGCGCACTCCTGTCTTTTGCTGCATTCAAACATAAATCCAGTATATTTAGCGGTATGCAACACAGCGGGAATTAGCCACCACTCAGTATCATTTCCTCCAAAAATGATTTTCCGGGACCTCCGGCCTTGTTTTCACTCTTAAGTCACATGACTAAACCCACACTGCTCGGAGAGGAGCTGGACACGGCTGCAGCTGCTGGACCACGTGGAGCTGCACGAGCCTACATCTGACCCCTGCTGCTTCAGCAACGATGGTCGCTGATGCCACAAACTGTCACTGGGAGTGATCGAGCTATTGACTGAGAAAATCATAAATCATTTAACTACACGACGGTGTTATTTCAAACAGTTTAGATCCTGAACATGTCTTCCTGCTACCAGGGGTGTAAGGATCCATCAATAATACTGATTTATGATGAACAACAGCGCTCATATAAAATAAAAACATTGATCAGAAATCAATGTTATCCTCATCGACAGATGATAAACAATTTTCATTTAGATCTGTAGTTTAAAACAGAAATAAATATGTAAAATAATACTCAGTAACTCACTGAGATTTGATCAATCAACATATGACATAGTTTTATATTGATCACTAGGTCTTAAATCTAATTAAAATCATCTCAAAGCAGATTTTGTGATATTTAGAAGTTCAGGGTTTACAAACCTCTTAAGTTAAAGTTTCACATGGATGCAGGACTGAACAAACCTTCAACCTCAGGCAAACAAACGTCTCCATCCAGCTAGCATCTGTTTTCAAAATCTAGGACAGTTTAACTACGCGAATAAATACACACAAAGAAATAAATGCTAGCAGAAACCCGGACAAATCAGAAAAGCACCAAGTGTAACCGTTCAGAGCAAAACTGAACTCAGTAAAACACAGTCCCAATCAACAAATGACAACAAACGACATCACCACGTATGGAGACCTCAAGTAAACAAAGTAAACAGCTTTGGCGGAATTTAAGTTGCTTTACATGTTTATACTTACATGTGCCAGTAGTTATCCCGTCGTCTCTGTAAGCACTGGTGAGTGAAGCAGTACTAAACTGAACCACATAACAGTATCTAATCATTATTATTAATCAAATCATAGCATAAAAGCATGAACACAGCAACATGAAGCTGCCAACATGGAGGACTTTCTGAGAGAGAAACACAGCGTGACATTATTCCAAACCCTAATGGTGTCTTGGCACAAACAGCCAGAGTTCAATCATTCTGTCTTTTCCCAAATTTCCCGTCTTCCTGCATGAACGTCCTTACTGCTTCCATCGTGTTTCAGAGACGTGAAGACCATGAACTTACCCAGCAGCTGTGAAGCCATCAGTCTGTCTGATAAAGATTACACAAACTCTGGACTGGCTGGAAACCAAAAGAATAGAAGGATTTGGGGCGGCGAGGTCAAAGGTAACATCTGTCAGTATTAGTGCCTAAATGGTGTTTCGACACAAAACCAATCTGCATCCACGCTGGTGTTTGATCTCCACCCACTTACACCACGCCTCAGCGCTGCTCCGTTTCTGCTCCGTGATCAGACGTTGGCTGAATAAAAGCTGATATAAAGACCAGCGAGGAAGCAGCGGAGCTGTGTCTCCACCTTGCTGTTGTCGGTAAGGTGTAAACTTCGATGATGGAGGCCCAGTAAATCAGCAAAACAAAATCAAATAAGGCCAGCCTGTGAAACTACATCATCGTTACTGAATGTTTAGCCTATTCATAATTAAAAAACAAAAAAACAAAAAAAGAGACATACTCTCAGCATCAAGGCCATCCAATGTTTTCTTTTTAAATTCACTACTTATGTAAATTCCACAACTGCAACTCTCATGAATAAATCAGAACAAACGGCGCTTTCACGCAGAGGTAGTTCTGTCTGAAAGACTTTTGGCCCACTTCTGTTAGAACTTCTTTTTTCCAATGACACCAGAACAGAACATCAGTTGTTTGCTTGTAGGAAAACATTTTGTTTACGACATTACATCCAAGCAGCACATGTGCACGTATGAATAATATATGAAGGTAATCTCCACAGACGTTTCTGTGTAGCACTGACGCTGAAGGAAACGACGGGAAGGTGGCATTCGTTACTTTTGTGCTTTCAAACATCACAGACATGATGAAAAAAGACCACACCACTGGTGTCAAATGTGACAAACACGCCCCGACCAGTACAACAGAGGATGTGTGTGTTTGTGTGCTTCCAGAACCTTCCTGTTTTGTGCCATGAACATCTCATGCCAGACTGCGACGCCTCCACTTCTCTGTTCAATATCTGCAGATCAGTGTTCCTCAGCTTACAGAAGAAATATTTCTGAACTTTCTATAAATCAGGACAGATAGGTGGGATGGTCATGACTGGTTCCAGTGCTGGCTCAGAGCCAGTTCAGAACTCAATAAACAAGCTCCCACCCAGGGGAACGGGTTCTAAAGCAATAACTCCAGCACAAAAAGGCTTCACAAGAAAAAAAAAAAACAACTAACCACTGAGATGCTGTGGAACAATCTCATGAGAGACGTTCACACCAGACAGAGATTCTCCAAAGATGAAACAGTTCTGGACAGAGGAACGGTCCAGAGGTCCTCCTGAACCTTCAGCTCTGGTCCAGAGGTGGAGGACGAGCCTGTCTGAGGTCACAGATGTGAAAGGAGGTTCAAGCAGCTGTTTACGCTAAGGGTTGACTTACTATTTCCTTCAGCACTGTGAACTTTTAATAGTGTGTTCAATAAAGAGATAAGAAATTAGAATTATTTGTGCATTATCACCTTAAGCTTATTGTGTTTGTTTATTATTGTGACTCAGATGGCGCTCTGGGTCGTCCCTCGATGAGGCCTTCATCCACTTCGTCCACTTTCCCGGTAAATTTTCGCAAAAAAAATGATCGTACAAGGAGGCTAAACTCCTGGAGGATAACTAGCATGTGACGTGGCTGTGGGACATGTCAGCGCACGAGTGAAGCTACCAAACTCACTTCCAGTCCAGAAGTAGACAGCTGTTCCACCACCGGACCCTCCTGAAGTTTCTGAGTTGATAGTTAACTAACTTGCACTTGGTATTAGAGCCATCTGGGCACTTTAATCTGGGCTCACCTGCTGTTAGGCAAACAAACACTTGCATAAAAAAATATCTGTATTATTTATTTAGTATTTACAGCAGTAAGAAAGAAAAATAAACCATAAATGAAGCAGACTGGATGGAACATGAAACAACCGAGACTAAACCAACAAATCCAGGAGATTTAAACACATCATCCTGGCCCGGAAACAAGGACCGTGTCCATGCTCCACCTATGATCAGCAGAGGCCTGTAACACAAGGAGTTCGTCTTTTACCGATATGAGATTCATCGACCACTAATGAGTTAATGAGGAGAGTCTGTTGGTGGGCAGTTTATCTGTGGGTGTAAGAAATGTACAAGAGTCTAAATTCAGTGTTGACAAGCACTCACTCACCTGACGTTTCTGCCGTCTTCTCCAGGGGTTTGTGTGAGGATTTCCTGAGGATTTTAACCATTTTAGGTGCACATTTAAAAACCACTGTCCCTGCACAGAAGCGCTGGAGATGGAACTGATTTATGGACCAAAGCATGTTACGAGGCCTTGATGACGGGCATTTACATTCCCCCTTTCAGCTGGTGAACTTCCACTTCTTCCTGACTACGTCACACCAAAACACCTGACAATCAGTCCAGTTGGACAGTTTAGTAGCTCATTACATCCACCTGCTCTATAGTTTAAGATTTACTCATGAAATGCACAATACTCAGTTGTTACTGACATATTTTGTTGCTCTGGGAATTGTGGAGCTTTTAAGTGGGATTTGCTGTACGTAGAGCAAAAATTCAGTTTAAAATGATTTCAGTCAGGCTAACACGTTTACAGAGAAGAGGTTTAAGCAACTTTTTCTGTCACCATGTAAAAATGTTGACTTTATAAAAGGGTAGGGAAAGATAACAAAATTAAATTATGTCAAGAATAACATTGAACAATTTCAGGAATTTTCTGAAATGGAAACTTCACAAGAGGGAATAATCTAAATTTGTAATAGATTTGACTATAACACGAAAATCAAATGTAGTAAGAAAAAGAATAACTGATCACAATCTTGGTAAAAACTCTCAAATTCTTCTTGACTTCTGTCAACTTCAATGCAAACTAAGTTCAATTCCGATCCTGTGCATTCCTCCCTCACATGTGTTGACGGTTTCTAAAATTCAGCACACTAGAGGACAGCTACAGCCACGATACTTGAGTTCATAATTATAAAGTTTGTTCTTGGTAGTTATGGTCCTGTACACTTTCAATCTTAAACCAACAAAAGGCAAAGTATGTCATGTGCAAAGTTGACAACTATTTTCTACCCCTGTTGACATGGCAACTGTTATTATTATCATAATACATTAATCACATATCATGTAGGTGCAATAAAACTGATAACATGCCAATAAATATCTTTTGCTTTTTCAATTGTTTGCTTGAAAACAAACTATATTTGGATTTCATGGATGTCCACACAACAGACAAGTAGTGGACAGATATCCAGATATCTAAATATTCAGCCCACCCTATAATTGACTATGTTTTAGAAAAGGAGGAGGACCCTGGGGAATATGTGCACGTTCATAAGCATTGAAGTTGTACTGTTTTACTTTGGGAAAGAAAATCCATGAAAATTCTACTGACAAAGAAATTAAAGTCAAACTCCGGGAGTTTTTATAAATTCCAGCACATCTGCAAAGTATTTTGCAACACTAGTGGGGATGGACTCAGTGGATTTTAGGGATTTA
>JAOWBL010003689.1:0-11998 GCA_028564865.1 Zenarchopterus dispar | reverse complement strand
ATGATCAGCCATCTTCATTCAGCAGGCAAACTGCCACTGAAAATACTGGAGCAAATTTCAAAGTACAACACACACACTCACACACACACACACACACATATATCCGTGTATATATATATATATATATATATCCACTTTATACCTGCTGAATTCAACATTTGTTTTTTTTTGTTTGTTTTTTCGTTTTTGTTTTTTTTGTGTTGTTTTGTTTTTTGTTTAAAACTAATTCTTCTGTAAACACGAAGAAAACACACACACGCACACACACACACACAAAGCCCCTCGTAGCCTGTAATCCACGGAGGACTTTTCAAATGTTGTAAAACTGACAATAACGTTATGGTAAACTTTTCAGCTGAGAGTCCCTTACTTCGGATGCTTGTGGGTGCTAGTGTGAAGTCTTTTCTCTAAAATCAGAACTACGGGTGCGTTTTTAAATTAAACCACCAGGAGGAGGCGAACCACGTGGTGCAATTCATTAATTCTCCTTAGTACTGTGGTAATACCGGGAGACCACGTCGGAAAAGGCACTCCCGAGTCCTGCAAGACGGACAGGGGACAAACACGCCTTAGAGCCCAGAAGAAGGAGATAAATGGGTTGTTAAAACATAGCAGACATTAATCGAGGCGGAGCTGTTTGAATGTTTGAAGAAGCCACTAATCAAAACGTACATGATAGGCCTATGACTAACCCTTTATTATCTCTGGTTGTCAAGACTCTTAAGCGGCAATTAGGACGTCCGACTGCCTTTGAAAAGATCCGGTCTGTTTTTGTTTGGTCAATTTGGTGGTAACCATGAGTTTAGCACCAGATAATATTGGTTATATCAGTGGTAATAGCTTTGTCCCCGACCTCTCGGGCCTTCCTGCGCCGCTCTGCTCTACTATGTTCAGATTCGGGAGACCCGCTTCAGCACCGCGGACAGCGGCCCAGCAACCCGCTAAAAATGCTCTTTGACCGCAGACATGCCGCACTCTGCTTGCTTTACAGCCTACGTCAGTTAAATTAAATTAAATTAAATTAAATTAAATTAAATTAAATTAAATTAAATTAAATTAAATTAAATTAAATTTTAAATATTGTTGATGTACGTTCATTTCTTAGTTGCGGCTAGAGAGTTATTAGAATATCGTGGATCAAGGGTAATATGTGGAGAAAACTAAACGATGATCTTAAAAATCCTTATTTTTATTATATTTGCTGGAAACAGCCTACTCTTGCCATATTTATAAACAGGTGTTCAAATCCTAGAAGTGTATTTGTAAATTTGTAGTGTGAAACTTTTGCAAAAAAAAAAAAAAAAGAGAGAGAGAGAGAGACATTTAACAGAAAATTCAGTTTGATCAGGCCTTTAGCTGATTGATTTCTTCATTCATTGTAAAGCATGCCGCGTGTGCACGGCCCATCAGAAGAAATATTTCAAGATTCAACTGACTGAAATCTCGGATCCAGCGATACCAGCTTTACTCTATCGTTGTACATTGCAGGGGCATAAATAAATTTGTTTTAAATTCTGAAACAAGTTCTGAATGTATGGTTGGAGTTAGTGAGAAGCTCATAGAAACTTCATGAATCTAGTCTCCAGCTGTGTGATCTGAGCCTGTTTCACGTGCGAGAATCAGGGTGGAGACAAGCTACTGACACTGACCAAGCTCCACATATGAGATGAAACCAAAACTTCTTTCAGCGACTTTGAGTCCACAAGGTATTCAGGTGAAAGGAGGCACTTACATGTTCACAGCACTTTTTAACTGTACAAAAAGGTGTAATGGAAACAAGACCTACTATTGCTGAAAATTAGACTACTGAAATGGTTTTTTGCCATATTTGGGAGTTTGTTTTATTTGTTGAAATTAGAGTTACTTCTATTACGGGTTTTCTTTTCAATACTGGGGTTTTGCGGAAATCTAGGGGTAATGGAAATGTGACAAACTGGAAAAGTGCTAAAACAAAAGAACGTACGCACACACACACACACACACACACACACACAGACACACACACACACAACACATATATATATAGTCATTTCAATTTAGCTCATTCATAAGAGAACAAAGCATTCATACATATCACTGAAGTTTTCTTAGTAGCACCAATCACTGTACAAACCCTTTGTGACTCTTGAAGACAGCCCCAAATCCCCTCATTTGTTAAAGTTTAGAAGGAGATTGTTTAAGATAATCTCTTCAAAGGTGCAGTTAGCTGACCTGCTGAACAAACTATCGGGTAAGGGGTCTTACAGTGGCTCAGCCCCCTAGAGCTCCTCACTGCTCTCACTCTTAGAGCACCAGTTTCCTCTCCTGCTTGACTGACAGCTCAATTGTTCATTGCGTGTGAGTGAACATGGAGGTCAGGGAGGAGCCCAGGAAGGTGTGTGTGTGTGCAGGTGATGATTTGCTCTCACACTAAAGGCACACAGTTGTGTTGTGAAGTTTCAGCCTGGTAGAGCAGCAAGCACGTTTGATTCTAACAACATTTCTCACATTCAGGGCATAGCTTGTGTGCAGGAAGATCCAACTATATCAGGAAGTTACATCATCTGCAAACAGTGGTGATAAATGGAACAGGCCATTACACTGATTTATGTCTGTTATGAGTGGATAGCATGCACAGGACCTCAGAAGAGAAACATGCCTTTTACAGCCCTTTGGGTCTTATCTTATTCACTGAATCAATACAGTGAACTTCAGGGAAAAACAGAGGAATGGAGAGGACTGCCCAAGGCTATTCTGAGGTGGAGAGTAGTCACGCACATGTGCTTCGTCTTAGCAGTTACAACTGAAGAGAAGCTGCAAACCTGCTGACAACTTTACAGCAAACCCCTCTCCCTTCATTTTAAGCACACAATACAGATGAAAACCTAATATAAAAGACATTTTATTTTTTTGTATATCCTAACGTGCATGATTTGTAACAAGAAATTCAATTTATTTGTAAGTGATAACCAGTTGATCAAGGATGTTTGGAAAAATATAGATAGTCACCAGAATAAATAAAACCTATTTATTGAAATAGACAATGAGAGTAAATGTTAAGTACTTTTGAAATCTATATTCTTTCTTGCCTTTGTTTTTTTAATTTCTCCCTTTGTCAATTTGTTAGTGAGATTACGCAAAAGTAAAAATGTACATGCTCTGTGTACATGAATGTGCACATTCTATGTGCAGATTAATTCTTGTTCATGTTTAACTTTTTCAGAAGAAAAAAAGCAAAGATGATATGGTGAACTGCACCAAAAGTTTAATATTTTGACATTATAAATCTCTATGGTGTCAACTATAGACATTGTAGCTCACTAAAGTCTGTAAACATGTGACAATTAAACCCCCTATTTGCCACATTTGATATTTAATAAGTTTCAACATGGTTTTAGAAATTGTTTGTAAGCCACATTTTTCATCCACATACCGATCAGAGTTTTTGGTTTTTGGAGCATCCTTTGCCTTGGATGTGTAAAAAAAAAAGTTCAATTTATATGGTAGATTTCGGCGAGAGTATATACGTTGTCCCAGCATCCAAGACCAGCTAGCACAATACAAGTAAATGCCAGGCTTTCAAAAACAAATTTAATTCAGTTGTTTGACTATGTGCTTAGTTATGTGCCTGTCATTAGTACTAGTGTCCAGCCAAGCCATCCATAAATAAGGATATATTCTGGTATTGAACACCAGGGGGCATGTTTCCTATTTCATATAGAGTGCCTGAGGACAAGTGGATACATGTGTTACAGTTTTTACTCTGTTTGACCCCTAGAGCAAAACCCACAGCCCTAAAATACCATTTATACCTTATACATTGTTATTCAAACCTCAGAACAGAATGGTAGTTGAACTAGTTTCTATTTGTAACATAACATAACTATCGTGGTTTACTCTGTACTAACTGCCAGACCAGAATGTGGTACATTATATATACTACATTGTAACTTAAGTATGTAGCAGAATATACAGAAGTATCAGGATCATTGCCTTGGTTTTGCAGCCTCTCTGCTTTTGTATATTTTATGTAAAAGAGCTCTGCTAACCATCTGTAGAGTACTTAACTAGTATGAGCTATTTCCACACATCACCTTGCACAAGATTCTCGGTTTATTGCTGCAGATTGTATCACATGATGTTGGTGGGTTAAGATGAATATATTCTCTGCATCAAGTAAAACAGTGAAACAGATAATCAAGCTACCAAACTTTCTCAATGTTTTATCTGTCTTATCTGCACCAAAAGATTTGTAAAATGTCTTCTATTCATGGTTTCAACTTCAACTTTTACCAGCTTAAACCAGCTTACTCAGAACTTTCACTAAAATGGGAATAAAAAGTAAGGTATTGTCATTGTTACAATTTTACTTCAGTCAATGTTCATTGTGATTAATGGTCAAATAGATTGCACTCATATGTCACAGCATGTGCCAACATGACACTGACCAGCTGTTTGTAAAGAACCAGGAGGCATTGAGGTGTCTGTCAGGTTCAGTCAGAGACCATGAACAGGTGTTTTTTTATTTCCAAAAACATTTATCAACAGTAATATGGACGTGAGACTTTATATTGACTGATTTTTGTGAATGATTCGTCTGTTATAACTAATTAATGTCTTATTACTGGAAATTCAGCTCCAGTGGTTTCCTTCAGCTGTGTAGAAGTGATGGTGAACATCCGGTTAAAAGCCATGAAGGAGCTGCCGTGTCATCCAGATGGCTTTACTTTTCATTTTTAAATGATGTCAAATGGAGTTGAGAGATGAACATAATGTTGGGTTTGTTTTCAGCAGGTAGTAAAGGTTGTGTTTTTTGGACTAATTTTGACTCATTTGTCTATGGATGCAACACACTGGGAATTTTTTATAGACTAAATACTCAACGTCATCAGAGAAGAATTCCTTTTTTTAACATTTTTGGTCAAGTGTTGATTTCCTTAAACTGATGGGAGATGAAGTATAATGAAAACTACATCAACTCCACCGTATTATTGGGGTTTTGTGTTGTGATTAATTTAATCCTAGGTATTTTTACAGATAACGAATATGAAAGTGGGTTAATCGGGTTCATTGAAAATATTTTCATTTATTTTTGAGGGAATTTAATTTTTAACTGTTGACATTTAGCCCATTAGGGTGGGAAATTATTCTGCTGATTCAGATCTTCACTGATGTTGTGCAGGATCGGTAAAAATGAAGTCTAGGAATGCCAATGAGAGTCACAGAAGTATGATTTTTAATGAATTGAATTATTTGGGTTTAGTAATTGCAGAAATACTGTCTCAACCAGGAATCCCACAAAAACTGTTGATCGGTTTGGACAGACGAGAGGGACGCTGCAAGATTTCTCAGATAAAACAGAGTGTTAGTGGCATGTAGAATAATTTTATAATGGTATGAGTTTGATTTAAGGTCTTTGATGTAATTCTGCTTAAACACTGACACTAGTGGCTCCATAACATTAAATAAAACGCACAAAGACTAATGATCAGGACCTTAGTTTAGTACCTTTTTGTTTTAGGTGATGATGTGTTAATTATCCAGAGTTAAAATAACTGCAAGGTGTCTCCATTTACTGTCGTTTGAGTTTTAAATAAACAAATAGCATCTAATCATCTTGACATGTTTTCTTAGAAATGTCTCTTTGCTAAATACCAGTCTGAAATGGATGTATAAGTGAATCATGTTTGTAAATGATGCTGGATGATCGTTGGAGCAATAAATATTTGTCCTGGTGACAAACTAACTAACAAATAAATAAATAAAAGAGCTAAAAATATTTATACAGTTTTATAGGACAGTTTTATGAGCAAATATGGAGGGATTTAAAAGTTGTTGAGAAAAACATTAATTTCTGTACGTTGAGTCTTCTAACCAGGTCTCCAGAATTTAGAGGACAATAGTTTCCAGATCTGATTTGTTCTTGTTACGGGTGGCAAATTATGAATTCTGTTTTTTCTTATTCTTATTCTCATTAAAAAGCTCATTGAGTTTTTTGTTTTATTTTTGTTGTTGTTGTGTTTTTTAGATGTTTTTTCCTACTATGTCTCTTTGAGAGGCCCTGGTGTGCAGTTCAACGATTTCTGTCATAGATAATACTCGTTATGGACTTTGCTTTTATTTGACCTCTAGTAAATATTTTTGTTGTTTCCTGTTGTGCACATATGGATATAAAGTGTTATTGGATGGGAATGCAGATACTTAATCCAGTCCAGCTATTGAAGCATCTAGGAAACAAATAAGCTCCTTTTGCTTTTCTAACTCTAGTTTCTTAAGTTTACTCTGTTAGACTGAACAGACAAGACAACACACACACACAGATACAGAGAGACACCCAGAAACACACACATCAGGACTGTCTGTATGGGCCTGTCTTGTTAATTATTTTCCATGAGAGATGAATCAACCTGCCGCTGTGTGATTGGTCTCACCACCACCATACCAAACTGCCTGGCGACGAGTCAAGGAGAGTTGAGCGCTGGGGCAAACACTTTACTTTGGTCCGACCGCAAACGCCTCATTACGACTGAATGACCCGGGTGACTTCAAATGTCAAACTGTCTCACAACAACTCCCCCCTAGCAACTCCCACCCCAATATTTCCCAGAAGTCCACAGATCCTATATATCTCACTTTTTTTGGACCCACTCTGACGTAAAGAAAAACAGCTTTCCATCAAAGTTCATGAGCATGATACTAATGAGTGTTTCAAGAATCCTAATGACCTTCCAGATTAACCGAGTGTTCATTTGAGGTGCCTCCATCTGTATGGCCTTTTCTTTTTTTCTGTCTGGCCAAATGCTACGGAGGCCCTTGGAAAAGCGTAGCCAACAGCCCGTGAAGGCGTCTCCCCTCCATTCTCACACTAAAAGGGCATTTTCCCCTTGAATCCTGAATCAGCGAGCTTGTCTGATTTTTTTGTCTCGCTGGAGGAAAACCTTCTCAGGGTCTGTGGAGACCAGCTGAACTGCTGGTGCTTCTTTGCAAAGAATGGGAGGCTTATTACACGTTCAGCCGCATGATTGCGCTTTTCAAATCCATGCCAACTAAAAACAGCTTTGCTCGCTTCTATCCTTGCCACTGTTGTTGTCAGTCATTGTTTTTATTGGCCTAATTGAAGAGACTGACAAGAAGCCCAATGGAAAATAACCAGTGAAAAGGATGTGAATAGCTTTTAATGAAGGCGGAGGTGTTTTGTTGCTGCAGACTACTGTGTGAAGAGAACTGAATGAAGATTCCGAAAACATGAATGCTTATGACACATTTCATAAAGATCTGAAATATAAAAATTAGTTAAAGATGTACTTTGTGTCATTTTTTTCCCAATTTGCCTCCACAGATGCTCCTTCAAACAGTCGAGTATATGTTAATTGTATTTCCTGCAGGAGAAAGGGAAGTGAATGACACAAAAACAAAAATAAAACACACACACACACAAGTATCTGTTGTAACACATAAAGGGTGGATGCAGAGCAAAACAAAAGCACCAAAGACACTCAGTCACTTCTCTTCCTTTTGCCTGATGAGGCCTCGTCTGATCTAGTCTCTGTGTGAAGACGATGCTGCTATTCTAACCCAACCAGATCTGTCAATAGAAGTCACTGAGGCTTAGTTGTCTCCCCCCTTGTGTTTATCTCTCCCCCCTGTGAGAGGTCAAAGGTGAAGTTGCACTCAAAGGGAATATAAGCCTTCACACAGCAACCCCCTCCCACAGTCAGTCTTCTGTGACTTTGCAAGAAAGTAATGACCCTGGACAGTCATGCACCAGCGGCTGTGGCTCACAGAAGAGGAAGTCACGCAAAGTGCCGCCTCGTCTCTCACACACACTTTCGATCTCACAACTTAATACATATTTGCAGAAAAGGAAAGTCAACATGTCGTCTTTCAGGCTTTACAATGAAGTCCGGATGGAGGACCTCTTATTCAACTATTCAACAGAAGTGCAGTGAATGCCTGGTTTAAAACAGATCACCAACTGCATCCTGGAGGTTTTGCATCAAAATAGTATCATATACTTAAATTTGGACATGGTGTGTCATTTTAATGCTGCTCTACATCCAACATTGTCCAGCAATGTGTCACCGCAAGTCTCCCTCCGCACAGCTGGGGGGGAAAATGACTCACTGGCTCTGGATGGTTAACTAGTTGTGGTAGATCAGTCTAGAAAGATATATCGGAACAGCTTTTAATGACACTTCTAGTAATTTTTGTTTTGCTTTGTTTGTTTTGGCACATTCATAACACTCTGCCGTACCCCTGGTTTCCGCCTGGAATGAGCTGTGATAGACTCCAGCAGACCCCTGTGACCTTGTACAGGACAAAGCGGGTATAGAAAATGAACGGATGAATGAAGAGCCACATTAAGTGCGTGCAGAGAGTCATGAGTGGGCAAGGAAATGACTATTTTTACTGGCACATAATTATGTTTGCTCAATCAAAAGGTATTTATTGCTTTCAAAACAAATACCTTGCAATTCAAAATATCAAAATATTTCAAAGTATCACGCATGTGCTTTTAAAAAATATTTTTCTGTGGTCACTATTTGCCAAGCACATACATTATTGCGTATAAGAAAGGACCAATCACTGGATCGCTGGATCCAACATTTCCCACAATGCAACAGAATTCGCTCCCCTCGTGCCATTTACCTGGGAATCAATTTCATCGGATAGTTTAAAGCTGTTGTCGTCAACCCTGGGCCTCAAGATCTACTGTCCTGCAGGTTTTAGATGTTTCCCTGCTTTTTCACACCATGACATAAGTGACAGAGTTGTTCGGACCTTGATGATAAGCTGATAATGATCATCAGCTAGCTGCAGGTGTGGCGGTGCAGGGAAACATCTAAAACATGCAGGACACCAACCCTCGAGGACCAGGAGTAGAGAGGAGAGAGGGCACCGAACGTAAAGAGCAGTAATCTAGGACTGGCAGCGAGGACTTGGCACATTCATCCTGCATGGAAATTGAATTTAAAATAATCGCATTTCTTTCATGTTTGGACTTGTATTTCTATGTGCTGATATTGGGATGCTCTTAACACGTTCATCTTGTGGAGCATCATCTGACAGCTTATCTGTAGTACGGTTTTCTGAACTGCGGCATTTTAATATCTGTTTTTACCTCAAGGAATACATCCAACCCACAGTCTTTTGACGGCTTCTGCTCATCTAAGGTTTTGGCTCTGGTAGCACCTTAACTTCAGAAACCAGGAATAGAAAAAAAAAAGTAATTTACAGTGAACCTTTGGCTTTTATTTTTGGTTCAAGTGATCCTTCGCTTTCAAGTCCTTATGAATTTACAGAAAATCATTGATGATAACCCTTAGTCTGTGGTGATTCATCTAGGCTTTGATGCACTTCGCAATGAATAAATGGTAGATTATACAAAAAGAAGTCAATAAAGCCTGCAGAAAGTGAAGCTGGGCTTGTCTGACTGAGCTCTGCATGGACTGTCAAACATGGTTATCAAACATGTTTTTGCAAAATATTTTACAAGTATTATCTTTAAAATCATAAGAGATTCATGCATTCATTTTTTGTTTTTCAAATAAAAATGTTTATATTGATGGATTTGCAGATGCATACTTTATATTTATTACCATTTCAGGCAAAAGATAAGATTAAGCATACAGCAGACTCTGGGACATGACTGACAGCACATTAGGAAATGTTTTAAACAATATTATAACCATATATTAATAACTGATTGAACAGTTAGAGTCTTGAGTCTGACTGTTGTGTAACTGAATTTTTTAGAGGAACTCAAACGATGCATGACATGAAAGAAAAGTGGCATAAATCCAAACATCTAAAACAGACCAACTCAGTTCACTCTATTTTTAAACTGTGATGTCATTTGTTTGGAGAAAAAACATAGAAATGCTTGGTGTGGCCCTCTAACAGGCTCTATAAAGGTTATTTCTGTATTTTATTATTCAGTTAGTGTGGCAGAGTGCATGCTGGGGGCATTGTGTTGCGTGAGTCTTTCAGGACAAATCCTCATGGGATTCTCTATTTCAAGCTCTGGACTTTACATCTTTAGCTCATTGTTTTGTAGGAGGGGGTGGTGTTTCCTTTGGGCCTGCGGCTGCTGCTGATACAGCATTCACAGTTTATCAGACAGACTTATTAAAGCCGACTGGGTCATGTACAGTAGCTAAGTACTTTTCTTCACTTAATAAACACATTTGACATGAACAAATGGATAAGCTTCACTCATTTTCTTTAAATGATGACAAGTCACGGCTGCATGATTGTTCCGAACCTCCTGAAAAGGTCTTTGCATATAAAGTTCAGCAGATTTAGCACATGAACGGTGAAAAGTAATTTAAAAAAAGAAATGAAGTAAAACAATTAAGGATTCAGTGAAGAGGGGGTTAAACTGAGACCCCTCCCTCGTCAGATTACACAGAAATATCTGACCCGCTTCTGCATGTGACTCTCACTCTCAAACTGTTGCTCTGGATTTGAAATTTGTTTTTTGTTTGTTTGTTTTTTTACTCAGGACATGGAGACCTAAATAAAAGACAACAGTGCACTCTGACAATATTAATGTATTTATGAGTAAACTATATCAGACAAGCACAAGTGTCATTGTTTTATAAAGTTTGATAGCAGGAAATGGTGTTAGAATAAGTATTTTTGTGGATATATATATGTTTCCTTATTACATTATGCTGGTCCTTTAGAAAGAATTTTGTTATTTATATTTATTTGTTTAATGCTGAACAAATACATCAGTCCTCTCAATAAATCAGTTATTTATTCTTCCATTTATTTTAAGCTGTGCACATCTCAAACTTTTTTATTTTATTTTCATTTCAACAAGTACTGTATTTCATGAATAAAAAAATAAAATAAGAGTAAAAGTAAATGTCTTATTTGTTTAAGACATTGTGGTTCAGTACTGTTAGAATGCAAGTATATATGTTGGTTTAAATCAAAACATGAAGAGAACATAAATAGCTCTGTTTCACAAGTTGCCACAACCTAAACTGGAAACAAACTACTTCCTCTCCACCCACATCTCCGTTTCCCCATAAAATCTAAAACCCCCAACAGAAATAAAGTGCATTCCCAAAGGATCTGATTCTATTGAGAGAAGGAAGGGTGGAGAAATACCACCTTCAAACTTATCATCCGAGCTAAAAACAAACCTCACGCACACATTTAGCCTTTATTTCCTTCGCATGAGCAGAAGGCAGACGTCAGACATAATTATTAAACAGTATGAGGTTACATTTCAATGATCCAATCATTCTTAGACATTTTAAATTCATCCTTTTTGTCATTCTCTGCTGGATCCAGCTCCATGAGTGATCTTCACGTTTGCCATCTCACTACCTCCACATGCCAGGATCCATCAACATCACTGTGTGAAGCAACCGTGTAAATAATTTTTTCCTTTTACCTCATTAACAGAAGGATGCACGCAGCTGAATGTTTATTTTGGATGACACACTTCTTCTATAAATAGTGAAATAAATGGTTTGTTTAGAGACCCAGTAAAATAAGCATCTTTTAAACCTGTTTGACAGGAGTTTGTCTGGTCTTGGCTATGTTTAGATTTCAGTTCGCACGTCAAAGCCCAACAAGATTTGGCATAATCGCAACAAAGCAGCTTCGACGGTGGGAAAGAGTGTTAGAAGAGAATAGGAATGATTACTCTCACACATGCACGCACATGTGCAAAAAGAAGGGGAAAAAACGGCTCAAGACTCCCAACTGACGGTAAGAGGGCGACAACAGATCTCTCATGCATGACGTTCTCATGATGTTGCCACAACATTGTTAGAATGTCACAGCTCCTCCGCTTCTTGGAGATAAAGGAGACCCAGGAAGTCCAGGTCCACTCAAAAGGTGGATTTTTTTTTTTTGTCTGCGTTAATTCATCCATCCATCCATTTTCTATACGCACTAAATCCTTGTACAGGGTTACAGAGGCCATCTATCTATCTATCTATCTATCTATCTATCTATCTATCTATCTATCTATCTATCTATCTATCTATCTATCTAT
>JAOWBL010003688.1:0-11999 GCA_028564865.1 Zenarchopterus dispar | reverse complement strand
TGTGTGTGTGTGTGTGTGTGTGTGTGTGTGTGTGTGTGTGTGTGTGTGTGTGTGTGTGTGTGTGTGTGTGAGACAGCGAGAGAGAGAGGGACAGAGTCATGCAAACACCACACTCCTCTCTCATATACATGAATGACCTTCTCACCACGTCAGAGCTGAGTCACAGTTACTGGCTGCAGACTAAGTGACTCTTCATTTCCCACATATCTCTTTGATTTTGTGTGTTTCATGGTTTCCTTGTTTTCAGTTAAAGTACAGATGGCAAAAACAGTTTTGTTCTCTTCAGGTACTGTTTTTTCACATTTAATTTTGGATGAAACATTCAATGCTACATTAAACTCCCAACTTCTCTGAGAGATTTATATCATTTTAGCTGAGAGATAAAGCCCATTTAAAACATTAGTGCCTTGAAGTAAATTTTACATACATGTTGCTTTCTGGACTTTCTCAGCGGGTGGGCTTTCAACTGAGCTGTAAAGACGTGGTTGATAAAGTAGCTCCTGTACCACATCTCTCTGGTATTCTGACCAAAATCGGTCAGGAACATTTCATTAAAGGTTAAGGGTTAAAAGTTGCTTTTACAATTCTGTCTAATACTTGCTTGTGTTTGGTCTCTTGCTCAGTGTGTCACATTTTCTTTTCCTTAATTACTTTTTTGAGTGTTAGTCGTGTCTGCCATGATGTTCACTGGCTCTGTGTGACTGCAGTGAGTGGTTTTATTGTTATTAAACGCTTTAGTTTCCCTACAACACAAAGCCACTTCATGATAAGACCTGGTAGTTTATTTTTGTCCTCTGAGTCAAGTGGATATTTGAGGGGTAGACTGAAGACAAGGTTTTTTTAAAGATATGTTTGCCTTCTCAAACTTTACTTTTTGCTGGGAATCAGTAACTGCTGATGCTTTTGCTGCCGCGGAGCAAAGATAAACAGCTAATAATTGTACCAACACAATCGGGAACAGCCTTCATCTAACTTCTCCCTCCTCCTAATGTTGGAGATTAGAGCAGTAGTTGGTGAATTATTCTGAATAAACCCTGAGGAAACTGGGACTGTGTATCATTTTGTACCTTTATCGCAGCTTAAAACCTTGTTAGTAGAGAGGATCTTTAATGAAGCCAAACCCAGTGAGTCATCGCAAAAGTATGGTTTTTTCCATTCAACTCTGCAGGGCTTTCTAGCAGCTTTAGTGCTGTTTTAATGTGGAAACATGTTTGCTAGGCTATCAGCGTTACAGTGTTGTGTGACAAACTCTTCAGTCACAGAGTTGACCAAACCAAACAAATAAAAATGCTGAGGAGAAGCTTGTGACCGGACCTGCTGCACACTGGTCTTCACCCAGGTTTGTGCAGGTAAACTTATTAGGACATGGCCTTGACTTATAGTCATCTTTTTACAGCCTAATCTAAACCCTAACTCTGACTGGGATGGTTGAAATCATATTCTGCTTCAGTCGGACATGGCTTTAGCTGCTCATCATCAGCTGGTCCAGACAAGGTCAGTTACTTCATCAAACTAGGTCTTAATGGTGGAACAAAAATGTGAACCAATCAGGTAAAACATTATGACCACCTGCTTAAAATTAAGTTGATTATGCTTATGCTCCAAAAAGAACTTTGACCAGTCAGAGTCTGGACAAAGAATATTTGATGGTGTCCTGAAGTGTTACTGGGACATTAGCAGTAGATTGTTTAGGTCCCGTGGGTTGTGGCATGGGGTCTCTGGAGTGGGATTCCTTTCCACAGATGTCATCAGGTCCCCGTCAGAGTGGTGTCTGAAGAGTTTGTAGGCCTAATGTGCAGTTTAGACTCTTCATTTGGTTCTTTGGGTGCTCCCTACAATAATTGTTAAGGGCTCCATTTCTGACCTGCTGGGGAGGCAGCTTCAGTGCTAGAATCAAAAACTCTATTGAACAATGGATGAAGCATTAGGTCATGTGATCCACTGGTTTCTGATGACCGGTTTTGAATCCCGTTTTTCTTCTTGAGGTGTTCAGCCATGTTGCTTCGGAAACTGATGGAAACACGCCCACCACATGTCAATCAAAGTTAGATTTGCTACCAACTCCTTCAGCTGAACCCTGCTGAAATATATGCAGAGCTGCCGTCAGACATGTACAGCGGGATATACCATTTAACTTTTAGACTCAACATTGAACTCAAAAATGACCATCGTTTTTACCCGAGACTGGGTCATTACAAACTGGTGGTTGCTTTGCTAGTGGCGGTGGCATGATGATTATGAATCAAAAAGTGGCAACAGCTAACCAGTGGCTGAGCTGTCTTGTGGGTCAGTCATATTAGAAATAAATTGAATTGAGAATTGAAGTGAGATGGTTGGTGCTTGAGTGGAATGATGTTGCCACGTTGTGGGGTTCAGTTGGTCCTCAAACCTTTTTAGGTTGGTGGGAAGCTCCAAAACAACAATCGTGTGAATGCAAGGATGTAGGTATTTGCCAGCAGAACACTGCATTACAATGACATGAGCAGTGTTTCCTGAAGTTACCCGGCAGTGATCATTGTGTTATGGCCGATTAGTGAACACACAACAACCCATACAAAAAAAAAGCTGCAAACAAGAAAGGAGTGACAGACTTTAAACCATAATGGATAAAGGCAAAGAAAGTTCTGAGATTCACTCTTTCTGATAAATGTTAGATGATTGTTTAACTGTTATGACGTACACAGTGGACAGAA
The DNA here is from genome assembly GCA_028564865.1 of Zenarchopterus dispar. NCBI lineage: Eukaryota > Metazoa > Chordata > Actinopteri > Beloniformes > Zenarchopteridae > Zenarchopterus > Zenarchopterus dispar. The sequence goes on along the minus strand of JAOWBL010003688.1, from coordinate 9,306 downwards.
GTTCTTAGCATCTTAGAGGTCGGGTGAGGAGTATCCAGATTACATCATGTCTGTTGATATTTGAAACAAAAGATCAACAAAACAAGGAGCGCTAGCTCTTCCCTCCCCCCACCCCTAATGAGAAAACAAACTCTCCCAAGACTCTCCCCACTTCCCTCACTTAATGAGTCTGAGTACAAACACTCCCCCTTTCTGTGATTGGCTGGAGCAATAATCGGTAGGTTACCCCCACTCCAGGTGTTTCCAGGGATGTGTACGAAGACACATAGAACTGCATACCCTAACTTTAACTTTTTCTTATTGTTCAGATAAACAACATGGCCAGTCAGTCGAAAAGCTCTTGTCCTTGGCCTCATCAAAAAAAAAAAAAAAAATGGTGAGATTAGCAAAAGATGGTTGGAGACGCTTGTAAGGAAAAGAGGACAGTGTTGCAACCAGAATTCACCACACTGATTTGAATATTTTTAAAACAATGCTATGAAATGAAAGCTATTGTCACAGGTCTTTCGCACTGACCTGCTTGGTCATGTTCATTTACATAAACTACTGTTAACATGTGGAGGTGAAACTTATCAAGGTCTGCGTGGAAGGTAATGGTTGAGAAGGATTGTGGAAAGGGATTATTTCTATTCTTCCTTTCATAAAAGAAGGACTAGTCTTTTCTAAGCTGAAGGAGATAATAAAGGAAGTATTTAAGCTCCTTTTCTTAATAATTTAGAAAATAGGGGCACGTCTTATCATGACTGCTACTTTGCTCCCGGGTCATTCCACTCACGAACAAACCAAACTGCAGAAGTAAGACCTTACGTCTCATCTGCAGTTGTGAGTGAGCAGATGGAAAATAAAAATAAAACTGATATGAAGGTTTTATATTTAAGCTGAACGTTTAAGTTCATTTGAGAAATAAAAAATTATTTGTAGCGTATTTGTTTTTTAAGATGACGTCAACACATTTCTAAGGGGTGGGGGTTCAGTAGTTCACTCATGCATGTTTGTGGGTGTCGGGACGCAGCCTTAGCCTTATAAACTCAATCCCATCATTCCTGCTCACTCGCTGTCAAGGATTAGCACACTGACACACATTATGCGTATGCAAGGCTGAACCAGAGTCTGCTGTGTGTGTGTCATATCCAAGGAACCAGAATTTATGGGACTTTTGGAACTGAAGGCTTTTCTCAGACAGGGATTAAAGCTTATTCCTCGACCAGCCACACAGATCGTTGTTCAGGTTTGAGACGGGCTGTACGAGCTACCGCTGTTCTGTAAAACAGTACAAAGTAAAGGAAAGTGTAAAGCAAAGTGGGTTCTGACAGCATTGGCTTATGTGCCTGCCCACATGTGGACATCATGCACGTGCAGAGCATCTGTTCACGGACGGCTCTGAGTTTGTGGACCTCTTCTTTCATGTGTGCCCAGCACCTGACTGCAGAGTCAAAGCACCTGATCCACTCGTCTGTGCTCACACCCAGTGTTGTGGCACATAGAAGAAGGAAACACACTACAGCCAGAGGGTCATAACGTTAATGGGAATGAATATGTTCCTGCAGCCACGTCTAAGAGATGGCTCTTAATTCCTAACTCCCTCATCAGGGCTTTCCGTTCACTGCATAACAATACCCTGGGAAGAGGTCTTTACCTCTGTTCATGAAGCAGAGATGAGCAGTAAGAGACAAAATGACTTGCTCAGAAAGTAAATACAGTTTGTTCACATGGTTTTAGCTCAGTATTTGGTAGGTATTTTTGTTGTAGTTGTGGTTATATTATGCGTTTCCATGTTGTCTGACTAGTGCACAACATACTCAATGCTGACAACATTTTCTTCTGCAGAGTTTTTTTCAGCACTGGTATTCTGTGACATCACGGAGGGCAGGATTTCCTTTCATGGTCGTATTCTCCGGGAGTTGTGCTTTCACAAGTATGGTAATTCAGCAGTAACTTTATGAGCAGAAGTTTACGACTGCACAGCAATGATCAAGTGTGTTTGTCACTGTGGTTGATCTGGTAATACTTGTTGCAGATATGTCTCCAAAGAAATGTGGTTTTAGTTATGAAAGTCAGAACTTTTGTTTTTTTCTTGACACTTCACAGAGGACTGTTTCATGAAAAGTCAATAAAGTCCCAGTGTGCTGCTGGATTTGAAAAAAGACTCAAACTAAAGGTTGGTGCTGTTTCAGCACTAGAGGTCTGTGAATCTCCTCCATAAATGTTACATAAACTGACTGTCTGATGTGGACAACTAGCAATTATGTGCTAGCTATATTTTCCACACATTCTCTTGTGTTCTGAATGACACAGTTCAGAGCCAGTCTTATTCATAGATGAGCGAGCTCTTCCTCCTGCGAGTTTCACATATCAGTATGTATTTAGCTAATGTCATGCTTCCTGATATATTCGGCTGTAAATGTCTGACAGCAGCTCCGCATATATTTCAGTGAGATTCTGCAGAAGGAGATGGGAGCAAGGCTAACTTTGATTAACATGCAGTGGGCGTGTTTTTGTCCACTTCTTAAACAACATGGCTCCGCCTTTCACAAAGAAAAATGGGCTTCAAAACTGGTCTTTAGAAACGAGTGGGACATGTGGCCCACTGCTTCATCCTTGTTTTCCACAGTCTGTGGTTATTACTTAGTTATTTGAAAACTGGATGCCAGGGTGCTGGATAAAAACATGTCAGACTTGGTTCTGTAGCAACTGATTTCAACATTTTGAACAGTAAAAAAAAAAAGAAGAAGAAGAAGAAAAAGATTCCTTTTTCATAAATTGACACAATCCCTGAAGTCTCAATTTTTACATGGTTTGGTCGAAAATACCACAGAACAACATTATTGCAGCTCCCTTTGTAGTGAGTGCAGGATGTATCAGGCCTCACATCCAGTTGCAGCTGGGATAGATCCCAGTCTTTAACAGGATGAAGCAAAAAAAAAAAAAAAAAAAGGATGGAATGAAGGAAGCCATAATAAATAAGCACTGGGCGATCAGTACATTGTCAGCAAGTGTGAATATCTCTACAAGAGCAGAGGTTTTGGCAGTTCTCTGGTATTCAGACATAAACACACCGTGCCAACTGTCAATCACGCTGCTGCCCCTGCACCAGCGATGCAGGGACAAGACAGCTTGCAGTCGTTGAGTCAAACAGGTACTTTTCTGTACCATAATATTCTGAAGCCATCAGTGTGACAGCAAAAGCTTGGTAGAAATTGGATTTTGCATCAGAACAGTGATCTCAAACACACCAACAAAACTACACCAGCAGAGAGTCAAGGTATTGTAACAGGCCCGTCAAAATCCAGACCTCAAGCATTACAGCTATGAAGCGCTGGACATAAATCAGTACACGCAAACCTCAGTGAGCTGAAGCCATTTCAAAAACAACAAGGGGCCCCATTTCCTGCACAACAATGTGTGAGATATAACTAATAAAGTTATTCAGAGATAGATTACTTTAATATCTTACTGCTAAAGATGGTTGAACATTCTCTACAGTTTTCCTGGAGACTTTTTCAGCTGTAACTGTCCCTTTGCTGGGGCAAAACAGTGACAAGACAAACAGATAGGTACATTTACACCTGTGGTCAGTTTTGAAGTCTCATTTAACCAAACATCCATACCCTGGAAGACACCACCTCACCGCTGCTCCAGCTGGCAGTCTGTCTGAGTTTTTGTTAAATCAGACACGATATGATGTAATATGCCATGTGTTGCTTTATATTAACCTCACTTTAAGACTTGATAAAAACCAGGTTTTGAATGTTCACGTTCTGACGTGGAACATGGGGTGACTGTGTCCGAGGATGTGGAGCAGTTATCTGTCAATCTAGAGGTTGGTGGTTTGATTCCCGGCCCTGTCGTTCACATGTCGAAACGTCGTTGGGCAAAACACTGAAGCTCACGTTGCCTCTGATGCATTTGGGTGTGTGGTTATTTTAATTATTTGATAGACTCATGACATGGCTGTATTGATCTCTAGGGGAGAGAGAGGTGTGTGAGTGTGTGTGTGGATGGATGAATGTGACCTTTAGTGTAAAAAGGCTTTTAGTGATCAACAACACTATATGAATGCAGTCTATTTAAGAGTTTTACCATTAGAACTGACTAAAGTAATCTGAAATATTTTAAAACATGGTCTGTTTCAAGTCTTTAATTATTTTAATTTTATTTTAAATACTATTTTAATTATTTGATATTTTGTAGGTCACCTCACTATTTTAACTTAAGTTAAAATTGTGCTGTATTATTCTGTGGGAGGGAGGAAAGGTTTATTTCTGAAGACACAATCTAGTAAATGTGGGTATGACATGACACATATTAGCTTGAAAAGTGAAGTTAACACTTAATTTTGTTAGAGCTTCTTTATGGGAATGGCTGGTAAATACTTAACCCTCTAATGGCAAATGTATCCTGTTATTAAATATATAAATAATAACATTACAATTATCATAAATAAATACATAGAATTACCCAATGTATTGGTGATGAAAAATGTTTTATTTTAGGTGTGTGTTTAATTTCAATAAATAATAAAAGCTTAAATTAAAAAAATTGGATTTTCTAGTTAATATTCATATGTCAGGCTTGAAAGGGTTAATAGGCTATATTTGGTCTACTCTTTTTTTTCTTTACTCTGTGTGTATGTGTGTGTGTGTGTGTTTATGTGGTGTGTGTGTATGTGTGTGTGCATGTGTGTATATATGTGTGTGTGTGTTTGTATGTGTGTGTGGTGATGGTGGGGGGTGGGTGTTCATTCAGTGAAGTCTGTTTCTATTTTCTGTCTACCATCTGCACACTGCTGTGACTCTAATTATGCTCAGCTCACACACAAAAACAAACAGATCTTTCTTCAGTTTTAATGGAAATAAGCTGTAGCTCAGGGACTTGTGTGGAAAGTGCATTATAGACAAAAAAATGAATCATTTCACCTATCCTTTATATAACAAAAGTAAGAAATATAAGCCCAGTATTTCATTTGAATAATAATAAAAGGCCTTCTGGATCATTCTGAAGTGTCAAATGAAGGCGGTGGTGTTGTAAATGCTTAAGAAAGCTCCTTGTTGTCTTATTAAATTACTTACACTATTATTGGCATGCAAATATAGTAGTCTTGCAGTTTTCCCAAAGCACTTCAGTCACACCGTTGTACACTCCAGCACACGGTTACATCTAATATGCATTCTCTTTAAGGGATTGCTTAGCAACGGCAGATTGTTGCCTAGCAACAATATTACAGCACAGTGGTTTGGGTATGTGCACAAGTCACACTGTAGTAAAATAAAAGAGAGGGAGGACTAGTAATTGTGTCTGGGTGAGTACTGATTATGCAGAGAGTTGATCAAATTATTCAGCAGCGTCAGCTGTTTATCTGAACATGAACAAAATCTGAGTTTAAATAAGTATGAGCATGCACACATACTGACTAACCACCACCGATCTAGAACCGGGATGATATGAGCCTGCACATGGAATAACGGCTGAAGTCAAAATTGTTATAATCACAAAAGGCATCTATGAAAAAACTCATCTGATAAATGTAAATACAGTATCTGCAGCACTACTCCATAACTCCTGTTACCAGAAAACTTCTACTTTCTTAGCAGTTATTGCTAAGAATCATCATAATGGTGATTGTAGATCACTCTGTGTGGCATCCACAATCACAATTGTCTCAAATCACAAGTGGCGCTGTGAGCAATGGTCACTAATGACAGCTGAAGTATTAAGACTTCAAACTTGAGGGAAAGGACAGGAGCCACTAGCTCCCCTTGCATTTAGCACCAGTAGCACCAGTAGCACCAGTTTCCTTATTTTGAACCAGTGTTTTCTTCCCAGTTGGCTGTTGTAAACTACTGCTAATTTATATGTAGTTCCAACTACTTTGGTGGAAAAGACTTCACTGAAGGCAGTGGAAACCAAGATCCACTGCCTTCAGAGTTCCATACATGTGTTCTCATGGAGATGCTCTTCTCCCTATCAGCACTGAGTTCAGCCTGAGTCATTTATATGAACCAAAAAGCATCCTTTATATCTGATTATACTGTCAGAAAAGGGTCTGCTCTTTAAGGTGGCAATAAAAGATAGAAGTAATCTAGTATTTAAACATACACACATTACACTCTAAGTCAAGCTCACAACGTGACTTCGCATAACAAGTCAGCTGGAGAAGGAAATGATGATTTTTCTCTCCATTTGTGTCTCCCTCAGGGTTGTTAACAGGAAGTGTGTAAGTGTGTGACCCGTTGTCGTGAGCAACCATGTTCCGAAACAGCCTGAAGATGCTGCTGGGAGGCAAGAGTCGCAAGACAAACAACAGCGGTCAGTAGCTCTGTCTTAAACACCCTGTTATTTTTGTATTTAGCAGTTGGACTATGTAATCAAAGACAGTCCGACAGTTATTCTAAACCTTTTTGTTGTTTTTCCTTGAAGGTTTCATGCAGCAGCCTGCTGGAGTCTCTTATCACTCGCTGATTCTTTCTTATCTGTTCCAGCAGGTGGCAGTAGCATCGACTCAGAGGGCTCAGATATCAGGATGATGGAGGGATTCACTCGTTCACTCCCCTCCTCCCCCTTACTCAACCTTCGCTTGGCCAAGAGACCAGGTGGGACTGTTTACTACCGTGTGTGCTTCATCAAACATATTTTGTGGAAATCTGAGTGCAGTAAAACCTTCAAAGAGCCTCTCAGTTAACTTTTATGTGGACTTTAACATCATCAGGTGATAGCAGAGTTTTGTTCAGTTTTTACTTAAAATCTAGATGTTAAATCTTGACTTTAATTTTATAAGCAGTTTCCATGAGCAATGAAATATTTTGATGTAAGGCCCCTAGTTGTGATGCTAGCCCCAATACAACACTTAAGACGACAAGGACAACAAAAACAATTAAATTTAGGACATTAGCTAAATAGAAGTCAGAAGACAGAATTGTGCAAACAAGAGCAAATTTTTCTCATGAAGGACTGGAGGGATGTGATTTTGCCCTAAACTATTACTTTCTTTCCTTGATTTACTGGTGTTTACTCTGCTATAACATAAGGAACAACAGAGCGCTGTCATTTTCCTCTCTGTCATTCATAATTGTGTCCTCGTGAGCGGTTTTGCTGCTTCATGTTCTTTGGTTTGGACAAGCGTACGAGTCTTTGAGCATCCGGCCGGCGCACCGACTCAGTAAGAGTAGTACTGCCGTCTCCTCATCTGTGGGATGACGGTGTCGTTCAGGAAGTCATTATGCTTTGTTTTAAAGCTTGTTGGCTTTTTTTTTTTTCTTTGTTGTGAGACGCTTCACTGAGATGAAATTTGCAGAAACATTATGTTGGTAGTGAATGTAGTATTGTTGGGGAGGTGACTGTACGTGCCATGAATCTGCATATTTATACTGAAGTCTGTCAGAGGCTGTTCAAACTCACCCTGCTGTACTTTTGTCCTGTTTGTTGTGTGTTTTTAAGCACCTCCCTCACACACACACACACACACACACACACAGCTCTGAGCTTTTACACTGTGCCTGGCACCAAACTGGGATGTGAACTCTGACCTTTTGATCATCCCTATGTGCATCAGTGAGAGAGAAACCACAGACTCCACCTACCTCTCTGTCCCTCTTCCTCCTCCTCCTCCTCCTCTTCCTCGGGGATGATTCGAGACCCTTTTCCTAAGTATTGCCTTGTGAGGCTTCTCCCTCCTTCGCTCTTGTTCTGCACCTCTGTTCTGGTCGCTTTTTGTCAAAACAGAATCATTGTTGTGACAAGGCTCTTTTTCAAAGTCGGTGCACCACATGCGCACACACAAACACCAGCTTTTGTTTCATATCATTTCCCCTCACTCTTTTTTCTTCTCTCCCCCCTACTTGCTGATCCATCTCAGAGAGCTTCTTTGTCTCTTTCTCCTCCCTCCTTGTTTTCCTTCTTCTGCCTGTAAAGTCTTTACAACTTGCGTAACTGATATATTTATTTTTCTGCATTAAATGAATGAATGTTTCTGGATTTGATCCTCCAACATCTGCTCCAGTTTTCATGATCTTCTTGCGACGCATCTTTGTGCTGACATCATCATCAGCTGGGCTTGCCACGTCTGCCAGAACGTCCTCGCCATACCAGTAGCCATGATGTGCTTGCTTGGTTGGTCAGCAGCTGCTTGTATGTCTATAGTGTCACAACTTTATTACTCTCAACTACTTCTGAAAGAGACTCATTCTGTCCATTTTCTCAAAAGTTGACCCACTCTCCTGAAGTATACTGAAATGACCGTGATATTTGGTCAAGCGTGTTTTTACACCACTCTTCATACACTAAGAGTTGTAAGGTTCACAGTTTTACCGGCTGAAGTCAAACACTCCACTCTTTTCCCTCTCTCTGCCTAGTGTTTTTTTTCTATTTTTTTTAGTAATTCGCACTTTTAATTTGTCAGTTAACATGTGTTATAGATGGCACTGGGAGTGACATCGGGGGCAGTGCCTCTACACTGGCAGACTGGAGAGGTGGTCCCATGTTTTAAGAAGGGGGTTCAGAGGGTGTCTTCCAAATACAGTGGAATCAAACTCCTCCGTCTCCCTGGTAACGTCTGTGCTGAAATGGGAGAGAGAGAGTTTTTAATGGTATAAACTATTTTTCTTAGTTGTTTTGATTATGGGTTAGAGGCCTCAGAAAGATATGAATCAGAAATGATATGTCATTCATTAATGGGTTAAAGTTGGCTGCTTCTTGGCTTGTATGAACTATGTTCACTCCTAGTCTCATTCAGTTTGGGGAGTACAGTTTGAGAGACGTATTTTGACAACTGATAGGTTAATCAAACATGAGAATGAATTCCTCATCTTGCCTGTTTTTCTCTTCTTGTTTTGGAGAATTTCTCTCGTTTCTGAGAAACTCCAGAGTTTGTTACTGCGGTCCGTCTGTCTTCTCCTTTAACTTCATAGAGGTCTCATGTCTCTTCACCTGACGGCTCTTTAGGGACTTAATAAGATTGTTTTACATTTGGCAGCATTTATGCCACCTCTGGAAACCACAGCATTGATGATAAATCATTCCACCGTAAAATATCGCCAGTAATGATACCACATGGCTACCTCAGACCAACTAGTTTTTTCCCACTGCCAGTATTGTGTAACTTCCTGTTCTAGCTTTTGCAACAATAAAAAAGAAGTTGAATTCTGTTTGTGAAATGATATGGTATGTACATGAATACATTCAGATCCCGATACACTGATTTTCAGCAGAATCAGCAAGCAGATTGATGCTGGTATCAATTCAATTCAATTTTATTTATATAGCGCCAATTCACAACAAACGTCGCCTCGAGGCGCTTCACACTGTAGGGTA
>JAOWBL010003686.1:0-12002 GCA_028564865.1 Zenarchopterus dispar | reverse complement strand
ACACACACACACACACACACACACACACACACACACACACACACACACACACACACACACACACACACAAAAAAAACCACCTCAGAGCCCAAAGATGTCAACGCCACTCCTGAGTGAGGTTAATGTAAATTCAGTAAAGTTATAAGTGATATATATGAAGACCTATGTACTGACTAATTTTGGACTGAGTTGCTGTACTGGAAAGCAAAAATGAATCTACGTTAACAAATAAAACACTAAGCGTTAAATATTTCGGGTTAATGCTGTTCACAGAAAAATTAATATCAAAATGAATTTGCAAATCCCTGCTTTATTTCATTTTCATATGCATTTTTTTCCATCTCATTTTTTGTCTGATTTGGAGTTGAATTTACGTCCTTTCCACAGCACATCTAGTTTTCACTTCAGTTTTGGTTCATCCTGGATGTCTAGAGATTGTCTTTAAACGGTTTGGTTGACATGTCCAATATTGTCCTCTTGTTTGTCCTCCGTGCAGCTCAGCCTCAGAGTGTGGGTCTGATAGCAGGGACCATTGCTACAGGAGTCCTGGCTCTCATTATCTGTGCGCTGTTGGTGGTGGTCACACTTTTCTACTGGAAGAACAAGAACAGGTACGAGGAGGAGGAGATCCCCAATGAGATCAGGTTGGTCTTAATTATCTTAGTTTTCAAAAACAGTATCTTAAGTTGTTGCATGTTCAAGTGATTTGAGACCAAAAGACACATTGTGAATGGGGTTAAAAATTAGTAGCAAGCTTCTAACTTGTCATCTATTCATAGTTTGATCATCTATTTATCGGCATCTGCTTAAATATTCACAAATTTTTAGAAAATGCATTGATTTCTTTTATCAACTTTAACCAGGCTAATGTGACTGCAGATGTGTGTGTTGAACAATAAAAGCTTGGAGGAAGTGGTGAATCTGGGCCATGTGAATTATGTTGAGGGCCTGATAAATGTTTTTCATTTACCAGGATCCTCTTTTATTTATGTTAGTGTCATTATGTTCGAGACCTGCTTCTCTGTTCTCTGTTTCACCGGCAAAGAAATCTTTCTGTCATCTTGAAGGGTTTGGATTCCTGCTTATCCCCATATTGCACAAATTGTACATTTTATCAACACGTTGCATGTGTTTTATGTGTTTTTCTTAAGAATAAAACAGCCTTTTCTTCATGAAAGTGAAAGTATTTGGTTTGGTGTATCTGTAGCAGTCAACTGTTGTTCACTCAGACAATTTTATTCTTATTATTTCAGACTGTAGATAGATATGTGTTGTCCCTGCAGTTTTTAAAGTATCATCAGGATGTAATTGTGCCTTTGTGGTAATGTAGGAGAAAATAAAGTGTATTCACAGTGCCATAACAAAGCCACGACTATTAGATTTAAAGTTTGGAGAACTCAGTTTAATAAAATCTCCCTTCTTATTTCATTACTTCAGGCTAGTCTGTTTGTTTGAATAGTCTATAATCCTCTGACAATTGTTTACCTGGGCTTCAGTATCACCCTACAATTATTCCAGGAACCATTTAGAAATTAAATCATATCTTTGTAATCTGAAATTTTGGACTTTTGAGATTATGCCTACATATTTCAGGTTTACTGAAATTGATCCAAAATTTAGTCATCTTGTGTTTGTAGAACACATAAATACAATGTTATAAACAGTAAAATATTTTAATATTTAAATTTAAAACAAAAAATGAATGCAGTCAGTCACAGAAAAATATAAGTAGAAGGTGAAAACTTAAACATGATTTAGGTTCTCTGCAGACTGTGACTTTACAGAGGGGCTGAAGTTATTCTTAATGCATATTTAGGCTAAATGTTCAAAATTGAACTACTTGTTTTCTTCCCCCCTTTAGTTCTGATTTATCTTTTCTGCAAACTAAAACCACCTAACGAGGTCTAGAAAATATCCATCTTACATACCAGCTTATTTATTTTGTTGTTTTTTTTTCCACAAGTTGACACAATTTTCTGACTTTTTAATGGAATATTTACAACATACGTTGCTCACATTTCATTTCATATTTATATGGATTCAGTAAAGCAGTTTCCATTTCCACCGCATCCCTGCAGCTCTCATAGCAGCTGGTTTTAGGGGTGGAGTCACCAAGCTAACTCGCTCCACCCCTCTCTGATGAGCCTCTAATAAAAATAAGTGTCACAGCTTGGTGCTTTCCACTTAGAGATACAGTAAATGCAGCAAAGTCTGTTGGAGTTACAAATAGAGAAGCTGGATATTTCTACCCTGACCGGGGTCAGCAATGTCGCACTACCCTACACATCTGAATAGACAGCTGAATGACCTAGTTTAAAAAGCAAATAAAGTGACTTTTTTATTTGTTAATCCCTCCGGACACCCAAATATGTTCTCTCAACTTCCAAAAATTAGATTTCTTTAAATTTTATAAGATGTCCCATTTGGGAATGATGGCAAAAAGTAGAATTTTTCAAATCAAAGTTTTTGACTATAGCCTTAAACTTGTTGATGATTGTCTAACTAAAGGGACCGAACTTCCTTTGACTTCTCTCTCCAACAGAGAAGATGACCTTCCTCCAAAGCGGTCATCGTCAGTGAAGGCTTTCCATGCAGATGCCTCATCCTCGGAGAATGATACTCTGACCTCCACCAACACATACAACAGTCGGTACTGGCACAATCCAAAAACCAACTACGACACCAACTCCTACACTCGCTACAATGGAGACACTCGCCAGACCTTCTCTGCTACCACCGCCCCACATGGAGCACATGGAGCGCATGGAGCGCATGGGCACGGACAACCCCAGAACACTCCACATAGCCATGGTACAGCAGTCACAGCCCCAGGCTCCACCCCACTGCCTCGACACGCACCGCCCACAACAGCAACGACCACATCGTTTGCCAATGGCAGCCACACACTCCCACCACCCAAGACTCTTGTGGTCACCACAAACTCTGCCCCCTCACCTCCCGCCATGGTGCGCAGCAATGGCTCTGTGAGCCTCAAACCAGTTGTGACATCCACGCATGGGCAGCACACGCACTCCTACGCCGTGAGCCAGGCGACGCTGGAGCGGATGGGGGCAGTGCCCGTCATGGTGCCAGCACAGAGCAGAGCAGGCTCTCTGGTTTGAAATCTGATTTGAAGAACCATTAGCTTTGATAACAAGACTAAATGAGTGTGTGGTTGTGATGTTTGAAATCCAGAAATGAAAACATACTGCATATGGGCTGAAGCAGCCCGTCACCCTTTACAGTTGTGTCTTTCTCTATGTCTCCACCTTTTTATCTTAAACTGGGATTTTACAGTGCAGAGTTCATTCAATGCCAATTCCTTGATGGACATGATGCTGTATTTTCAAGACAAGAGCTACATGGAATCCCTTTACTGGTGGATTTTACTCTGGTGAATGCAGAGGGAACAAGAATTCCAAACACTTGGAGTCGCACCACCTGGAATTGCTGATCTTATTCAGGGCTGGATCTTTGCGATGATTGTTTGTGTGTGTGTGTGAGAGACTGTGTTTTGTTTTGTTTTGTTTTTTTCCTTTTTATTCTTTGGACTCAAAGCAAGTATTGTCATTTCAATGTGTCCATTTGCATGGTCAGACAAAAGCAAGCTTGCTTTCCCACATTAATGCATGTGTCCTTTAATTCAGGATAACAAAAGAAGTCGGATTTACTTCTAATGATTTCTTCTCAGTGTTTTTATTTGTTTTGGATTGACAGCGATGGTAAGCGAAAACAAAAAGGTTTATGTTATGGAAAAGTGAATGTTGAAATGTGGACTTGCAGTAACCAAAAGCATGAAAGAAGACAGTAGTTCAAATGGCCTTAGAAGTTAGAGCGGGAGGGGGTTGTTGGATGCTTTACATTGCTTAATATACTTCACTGAATGCAAGCATCTTGTTTATATTTTTGCACTTTTAAAAGCAAACTAATATCAAAAACTGCTGTCTTATTTAGCAAAAGTCTTAATAATCATATGGTTGAAAAAGAAAATAGAAATCAAACAACTGCACTTTTAAAATACAGTACACTGCTGTTTCAAAACCACTTTGTGTAACAATATCAGTTCTGACCATACGGGGGCGGTATATCACAAGAAAGTTTAACGTGTCAGCCCGAAGCGCCAGCCATCTAACTTCCTCGTTGAGGAACTGATGCAGAACTAAGATTTATTGCAGTTCCTCAACTGACTACAGGAGGCTGGCTGCAAGAGCGAGTCAATCTTCGGTGACTCTCATGTTAAAATGTCAGACTTCAGAGCAGAGATAAACATGTTTACAGCCTGGTTCAAAAAACTTTGATTGACATGTGGTGTTCCTATGAGCTTTTCCAGCAACATGGCTTCACCCAACACTAAGAAAACAAGCTTCAAAACCTGTTTTATAGAAACTAACAGGTCATGTCACCTAATGCTTGGTCCATTGTTTTATGAGTCTATGGTCAGACCTTGGACTAAGTCATGATGAAGTGCACCTCTAGTGGGACAGATTGGTATTACAATAAAATGCCAGCCCATCCCCACTTATTTTTAAGTATTGTCAGTAGCTCTTTTGTCAACACATCAGAATCAAATGCTCCCATGTTGTCAGAAATGGTGTTGCTACATAGAACAACATTAAGATGGTGCGAATGCTCTATTTAGGAAAAAAACCCAAAAACACTGAAACGGAAATGCTACAGTCCAGCCCCCGGATCAAAATTTGAACCTGCTGATGGATTTTGTCTTTACTGTCTCCGTTATTTGTATTTCTTTTAATCTGGCTCATGTCACATTAGTGCTGCTTTGAGAAGACAAAGTTAAGATGTCTTATTTCATAAATGCTTTATAAAAACACAAGAGAATTATATATTTTTCCCTCTACAAAAGCTAACACCTACTGTTTTATACTGTACATATTGTTAACAGTAGGCTAGTTTGTGAATCAAAGAAAATTACATGTCTGATACACATTTTACAAATTGTGTCTTAAATTTTAAACAACTCTTTGTGTCACATTAGACAACAAAATGAGTTTGATAGGTAATATTTTCATTTCTAATAAGTATTGTCATGAATTAAAGTGTCTGATGTAAATACAATGTGGTTTTACATTAATGGCCATATGTTTTACTATTAATAACTGACACCTAGGCTGTATGTTGTACAACTGTTTCTGACCTACTGTATTTCTATTTTAACCAATTCTCACCAGTGGAAAAACAGTCTTTACTGTTAGTGTTCCTAACTTAAGAAACTTTTATTTGTTTTCGTGCCTAAATGCACAGTAAATTCTTATATTTTTCTTAGCTGTTCGACAGTAAGACACAGCAATCCTTTCTGTTCCATTCACATTGAAAACTGTTTGCATTAAATTTATTGTATCTACTGAAAATGTTTAAGGGAGTTATCCTTCTATAAACGTAATGATACTAAACCTAACAAAAGAGATTCAATGTTAAATTATAACCCCCACTGATTTAAAAAAAGTCAGTATGGAACAGAGTATGAATTAAAACTAACACAGTAGTTTTGACATTTATTTTGACATTTAGCTAAAGTCAGGATGAGGAATTTATGGATAACATCACATTTGTTGATATTTGAAATAAAACACAGAGTCTACTCTGTCCAATTACCCCCACTTTAATAACAGAACCTGTTCTGAATGCTGCCAAGCCTTTCCCCCCTGTTGGTGATTGGCTACAACCATGTTTCTTTTGTGGCAGTGATGGATATGATTCACTTATCCTAGCTTTAAAGGCAGAAAGTATGAACCTGACATATTTCTCTCAACATAGATTTTCTCTCCACTTGGGTTCAAAAATAAGTAATGTTTGAGTCCTTCAGGAACAACCAAGGGCAATGTGCTCCAGACCAAAGACAAGACCATCTAGACCGTTGTGACCAACAGGACCAAAAGCTAGGGTCTGTGATGGTACCAGGTATTAATAGTCCTCTTAGCAAATTTAAGTTACAGCTCTATAAATGATCTTTGCCTTGTTTGTTGAAATTTTCCATCCATCCAATCAGAGAAGGAGGATGTCCATTTGGAGTATATCTCTCAGCTGGCCTGGGAGAGCCTTGGTATCCTGGAAGAGGTGGAGAAGGAGAAAGTCTGGGCATCTGCTTAGGCTGCTGCCTCTGAGACCTGAACCCAGACAAGTTACTGATGGACCAGGTGTATGACTGAGCTGCACTGGAAAGCACTTCTTTTCAAGGGACATTTCAGTATTTTTCAGTAAGAAAATACATTCTTCACACATTGCAAAGGCGTAGCTGAGGAAGTAAACACAGATCCTGAACTGTTCTGCCTGCTGTCCTCATCTGTCCCCAGCAGGAAACAATTGTGTACCTTCAAATGTTTTGTTTGTAGGAAAAATATGACAAAATAACAACTGAAACACTTCCCACTTGGTAATCTCAAAGCCAGAAAACTTTTAAGTGTTGTGAGAAGGAATAATAGCAACAGGAAGCTGTAAAAATTTCATTGGTCCAGCATGTTTTGAAACTTACTTGATGCCTAAAAATACAGGAATGGATTTATATTAACAAATGAAATATCTTAGGTTCATACTGTCTGCACTCAAAAGTCAAAGTAAATTAAAAAATGACTTCATTTTCTTTTATTTGCAGTTCTCTGATCTCATTACACTGTCATTACAAAATGTTGCTAAAATTAATCTTTCATCTTGCCTAAAGTGCATTTTAAAAAATGCACTTTAGGCAAGATGAAAGTTATCTCATTATTGGAACCTCAATAATGAGATAACTTGTTATTTCAACCACAAATTTCATTTATCAGTTAAAAATCTGACAGATAATTCAGTCTAATCTAACGTATAATCAAATCAAATCAAACTGTATTTACATAGCACTTTTTTGTACAAGAAAATGTAGCACAAAGTGCTTTAACAGTAAAAACAAAACCTGTCCCATCCATCCACCCCTCCCCCCCAGACCGACCATGATCTCTATCAATGATAAAATACAATCAAAGTTTAAAATAAATAATATGTAAAACATTATTATTATATAAACCTGGTTTTCAGTCCCTAGTTCATTTTCACGATGTAATCCCACTGTTTGCACAGATCTCATTCAAACACAAATCCTGAATTTTTCTTTTAAAGTCATGTTGTATGAACTTCTGTCACAATTTGTCTAATGTTATGTAACCTGTACTCAGTTACAGTAATTATTTACAGTCTTGAACTAGCCAGGTGAAACACAGTCATGTTTGTTCATCCAACTGTCTGACCGAGCACTCACAGCAGTTTCACACCTGTTCAGCGCTGTAATGAAAATGTCTTCTTTCTCCACACTGTGTACTGTGATGGGGAGCTACCATGCTGGCAGATATCCGTTCACAAGTGCAGAGAGGCTGAAAGAGGTCAAAAGATCAGTAGTCACATCCCATCCTTTTCGTTCTGATAGCATTTTCAGAGGAACGTCTTCTGTCTGTTTCGGTTTCATTGACCATCTCTCTCTGAGTCCCAGACCTGAACACTGGCTCACAGCATTTAAAAGGCACTCTTTCTCCTAAGGCCTCTGGCTTTTTTCTGCCCAGAGAGGATGTCAGGTTAGAAAAGCTAAACTGAGATTATTTTGCTCTGAGTCTGCCCGCGGAGAAATGGAGGAACGGGAGCACAATCAGTAAGAGTCTACTGAGGCTTTAAATGTGGTGTGGCCTGCAGTGTGTAAGGTGGTGTATGGGTTGTATATATAGACAAATGGTAAAAATTGCCAATAGTAAAACCAAGCTGTAAATATGTAAAGAAGTCAAATCAAAGAAACAAAATATCTTGTTCTTACCATTTGGTGGAAATAAGAAAAATAACACTGGACTTGTAGTGAATAAATATTGTTAATACATTCCTGTTGGCATCATACTCATTTGTTGTGTATTTTTCTGTGTGTGCGCAATATGATTATGCTTACTGCCCTTTAAGAAGAAAGCAGTAATGTAGGTGAGAAAATAAGCTTTCGAAAAAGATCATCAACACTGAGAAATTGCAATGCTCCACTATTATTATAAAGATGTTTGACAGCTGCCCATTCTGCATAAAGATTGAAATTGTTTCATGCATGCTGCTGTAGATATTGGGTTCAGGAGGAGCCACACATTTCTCATCTTTGTCATAAATGTATTCTGGCTTCTACAAGGAGCTCTTGGCGCCGCTGCATACTGTTAAGAAAGCCACAAAGAGAGGTGGCTGTGCAGAATAACTGAATGAAAAACATGCAAGCTTTGTAGTTTCCCCAAGCATTGGGGAATTATATTTCCAAGACAAATTATGTAATATAACTGCAGTGATATGGCTATCTAGTAAAAATTCAGCCCTCATTCAGAAGTCTTACCAGATCCTGTATAGTGTTGATTTGTAAATGCTTCCAGTGTGCATTGGGTTGATTTATAGACAGTCATGATCATTGTGACCAACTCAGCATTTTGTAATATAGAAAAGTAATTTGAAGCATCTGAAGTGGAACCCAGTTGAACTGAAGGAATTTAATAAACCACTAGGGGGCAGCATTCATACATTCTTTGAATCTGAACACACAGAAAAGTCATGGCCAGTAGCTTCTGGTATTTTATGAGTTCAAGATGATAAATCTGAACTCTTCATTACAAAGCAAAATAATATCTATTTATAATGGCTTGAACATTAATAGTCTTGTTGAAATGCAATTAAACAGAAAAAGAAAAACGTACAGCTGCAGTCTTAATGACCAAATTCAATAATCTGAAATCCCCTCAGCTTTTCTTTGTTCTGCCTATTTCCAGGTTCATTTTAAGTTTTTAAAATGAACATATGTAAACCATGAAATGCTGATTGTTTTGGCCCTGAGACTTTAGCTCTGTGTGTGTGTTTGTGTGTGTGAACTCACATGACTGGGAGTACCAGAGTTATATTCTCTCTGACATCTGAATTACGACGAATCAAAGAAATTCTCCCTGTTTTATTCCCTTTTTTCTTCTTCTTCCTTGCACCACAGCTGCGTTTAATCAATTATTTAATATCATCTCACTCCTCATTCCCTTGCATTTATTATACACATTTCATTTCATGTGAGAGTTTCTCAAAAAACACCCTATCTGTGATATTAAAGTCATTCAAGTGTTGCCCTTTTAAATTTCCCTTATTAGACTGGATGGTCCTTCAGTGTGGTACAGATAAATGGAAAACTTCAGCTTTTACAAGTGGATTCCTGGAGGCATAATGAACATTTACACCCTCATTTTTAGAAAACAGTCATATCAGTACCCTCTCTTTTAATCTTGGGTTTTGTGTATGAGTGTGTGTGTGTTTTACAACTTCCCGAAAAAAAAACAAAACAATTAAATTCAAGTAGAAAAATGTAATTAATTGTGTTTGTGTGGATTTCTCCAGTTGCTCCAGTCTACCACAAAAAAGGAAGAAAGAAAGAAAAGACTGATATTAAGTGATACACCAGCCATCACAGATGTTATTATCACCTTTCTGTTATTATGCTAGTCTGCCTCATACCGCCAAAAGATCTCTGAACAGTTAGAACATGAACAAAGAACATCTAAGGGTGGCATGGAGTAATGGAATACATCTTTGTATCTCGTGCTTCATGGATTGGGATCTTTGTGGATTCAGTCGTCTTCCACAGATGAGTGATGTCTGAGCTCCTTGGAAGCCAGATGAACACCACACAGTCTTTCTGTCTTTTTTTTTAACAGGACCATCTTCATCGCTTTCTGATGGAAAAAAACTGCCAGAGGAGGTATTGAACAGGAAATAACATGAACACCAAGGTTTTCCCAAAAGGATGTACCACTGTAACAAGATGAGCAGTGTTAGTTTGTCTAGCGCTAATTTGAATTTTGTGGCTTATTGGTAAAAAACTTGAAGGAATTCTCGAGATTTGGTTTAGACACATCTGAAAGACCCCTGACACAATGTCTCCTACATCACATTCAAAAAGAACTCTACAGACATCATCCTCATTTATATAAACTACTTTACCAAAACACTGAACTCCAAGTCTTTACAAAAAATCCTTCTCTGTCACATGCACAACTTACGCCTTTTGGAAAAAATCAATAAATAAAACTTTTAAAAATGAGTACCATCTTCATCCAACAAAACTAAAATCTTCCTGACTAGGTTACTGGTCAAGAAAGTCTTCTTTCCTTTCTGCAGCCAGACCCTTAAAACTTTCAATTGTACTGAAATCAATTTCTAAGCTTCTTTCACAACCCAGAAAACTTGAGCACTTCAACCACGGGAGTTGTAATGAAGTCACTGTAGCTGCTCTTTAACAAAAAATAAAAAAAGCCCAGCTCATGAGTAAAGACTTTTGTATATTCGTAAGTTAGGCTTATCCAGACTTTAAGGGCTGAAGAAAAGAAGTGACTCAACAGTCAGGTCAGCTTCAGATGATTTCAACAGGAATAAGGGTTTATCTCATCTCAGCCTTTCTGAAAGTCAGCCTACCAGGTTCAAACCAACTCTGGCCACAACTGTACACCAGTGTCTCTGTGAAGTCTGTAACCTGAGGACCACAGCTCTGGACAAAGTGTCCCTCAGTCACACATGTTCTAAGATCGGACCACAACGCAGCGCCTGATTTTATCTTCTCCAGCAAAACAAAGTTTTCTCATTTCTGTATCTCAGTAATTCACTATTGTTAATTTAGTTAAGAGTGAGTGAATAAGAATAATAATGTGTGGTGCAGACAAGTGTTTCTCCTGTTTTCTTTCTTCTGCATCTCTGTGAAGGTGTCTCACACATACAGTGTGATCAGAAAATTGAAACTCTCACGCGGTTATGGAATGAGGGGGTGCCCTGTATTTACTCTCTCCTTTTTTGCCTCTTTGTTCACCCCAAGAGGTGGAAAAAAGAAGGGATCAGACTTTATGCCTTCCCAGAAAGCAGCTCTTACATACTGGCATCAGGACGGGGAAAAGGAGCAAATGTTCTTCAAAGAAAAGCCTGTATGTCCGTGTGTAATGAGCTGAGTTCATGTTCCGTGTCAGCCGGCCTCATCAGCGCCCCTTCAGCTCTGCTATTCTGCTTGATTTGCAGAAGCTCAGACTGACGAGCACCTCGTCCACCAAAGTCTCTTTCTGATACCATCTGAAGCTGCACTAACATCAGCTGCCGAAGGCACACTACAAGCACCCACCAGTAATCTCAGAGACAGAGGTGCTAGCAATGGGAGACCCTGGAAGACAGAGTGAACACCAGCAGCATGAATGTAAGACTGTAAGTTGTTTATCTGTCCTAACAATGAGGATCTCGAGTCCTCCGCAAAGTAAGCCACATTATCTTTCATATAAAAACAACTATGTCCTGTTAGGGATTAATTCACAGCTCTGAAGTCAAAAAGTCAGGTATCTCTACTTTGACAAAAGCTACGCTTCTGTTACACACCACTGTGAGCCGGTTAAGGTATGATTTAAATAAATGTCTTAATGTCTGTGCTGAACAGATAAGGTTTTGGGGTTGGATTCGAGCTCGCAGATAAATATTGGAATAAAGCTGTCCTTAGTGGATGTTCAAGTACACCTTGTACCAGGTCAAAGCTCATATAGTTTAAGGTATTAAATAGACTTAATTTATCAAAGTGCCTACTATTAAAAGTTTATCCCAACATAACTGATCAGGTGACATATTTCTTGCAACCTCTTGCAATCTATTTTACTCTTGGCCAAAACTGCACAAGTTTAGGACTTATGTCTCCTCAACAATGTCAAAGGTTTTAGAGCTACAGATAAATATGAACCCTTTTAATGCTATTTTCATGGTTCCATGAGTTCCCCTTCACATGACTTCTCTGCAGCACAAAATTCTGGCTTTTACATCCATGTTAGTCCAATTCTTAATTATTACAATGTCTTACATATTCTGTGTTATTGTTTTCAGTTAGAGTTTTAGTTTAGGTTCAAGGTTAGAAAAAGAACAAGAATAGAATAGAAACATATAAGTAAATGTAAATGTTCCATCTTCATTTTTTCTAATAAAGAGATGGAAAAACTGAATACACAACTACC
>JAOWBL010003685.1:0-12002 GCA_028564865.1 Zenarchopterus dispar | reverse complement strand
GTGTGTGTGTGTGTGTGTGTGTGTGTGTGTGTGTGTGTGTGTGTGTGTGTGTGTGTGTGTGTGTGTGTGTGAGGACATCTTAGAGAGACAGAAAGGGAGAAGGTTAAAAATAGAAAAGGGATGAAGAAAGGAAGACAAAAAGTGGGAGAGAGGTGTCGGTTTGAGAGTCAGAGGGAGAGACACTGTAACTGTTTGTGAGTATAAAACAAGCTCTTTTATCTCTCTCCTCTTTGAGCCCTTTTAATATTTATCCCCTTCAACCTTCACCGTTTGACTTTGTGCCAACCCTCCCGTGCCCCCGCCCCTCTTTCAGGCCACAGAGGAGATCTGTTTTTCCTCTCTGTCCTCCCCGTCGGCCTCCCCGTCTCCCATCAGCGGCTGCCTCTTCTTCAGCTCTCTCTGGTATTTGGCCATCAGAGAGGCGTAGATGCAGCCGTAAGCGGCAGCGGCGACCATCATGATGCAAACGATGCCGCACACCACGCCGGCGATCACCACCGTGCCGATGGCGCGGCGCACGCTCACGGGTCGGTAGCGGGCGCGGACGCAGTCCTCCCCTCCGCCAGCAGCGGCGCTTGAAGACGAGTCAGTGTTGCCACTGTTGTCAGAAACTGGCGTTGTCCCACTCGGGTTAAGAGCACTCCTGCTGCACGGAGGAACGCCTCCTTGTCCAGAGCGACTACCCTCACCGCCCCCTCCGCCGTTCTCATCTTCAAGTTGGAGGCAGTAGTTAAACATTTCCACCGGCACGCTGCGGATGTCTCTCCCACGCAGGTCTTTCGGTAGCGTGCACTCCACCGCATCCACCCTCCCTCCTGAAGGAGAGACGAGAGGTCATGTGTGAAACACCTTGTGTTTGTAAAGCACTATTAATTAAATGAAAGAGAGAAACAGACAGGGAAAGGAGGTGGTTGTGCCAACAACAGCGTGAGTCATACATCACTTCACACACACACACACACACACTTTGCTGCGCTCTCCACACTAAGTTGGACATATCTTCAGCTAAGCCCTTGTATAATTCATGTGATGACATGAGTAACTTCATCACAGCTCTAGTGTATGTGGAAAACAGACATATCTGAGTCACTAATTCCCACAGGCAGCACGAGGTTGAGGGCTTTATCATCAGCCTCAAGGTCGCACACTAGAAAGCCGATGATCTGTGTCCCCAAATAGGTTAAGTAGGAAAACCATTGAGATAAAGCTCGGGGTTAGAGAGGTATTTATCCTCCAGATTCCTCTCTCCAAATGTCTCCCCATATTACAGCTGTGTGCAGATGGATTGGTCTGAATCAGATAAAAGTCAATACAGGCTGTCGTCAATAAGCCTTTCACAGTTAGATTCAAAATTTTTGCTCTCAAAGAAAGGGAAAAGAAAAAAACCGTAACATGGAGAAGAAAAATGGATCATCGAGCAGGATCTGCCGTTTCGAAGACCTACTGTCTTGATTTCATCTCCAAGTATGAAATCTCTCCGTGTAATTTTCTCCGCTGCTCTGACGATTATTAAACGGTCACATCTACCGTGCATCTGTCTCCTTCTGAAGAGTACAGAACTGAGTGAGGGGAAAGCTCAGCAAAGCAGATGAGAGCATGGATGGGAAAAAAAAAAAAAAAAAAAAAACGGGAGATGCTCCATTAGAGGGACAGCTGAGGCCCTGAGCGCTGAGGTGAATGTGGATTTTTACACCTGAGGAGAAAGTTGGGAGCAACTGTGCTTATCTGATGTACTAACAGCCTTCAGAGGCCTGTGGATACATCACGTAGAGAGAGAGTAATGAGCGTGCAGCAGAAGCCCAAGCATGCGTAACACCCCGCCACCTCTGCCGCTAGTATTTTCAAGCTTTTTGCCTATTCTTTCCACATTCCTCCGGCAGCTTTAATTCAGATCGAGCAGTGAGAGTCCTTGTAGCACAAATTTAACATCCACCTCGGTACAGCAGCCACTCCATCCAGTGTTTGAAGTCACGGAGGTTGCAGTCGCATTCCCAGGGGTTGTATCCCAGTTCCAGGTGTTGCAGGTTGGCCAGAGGCTCAAATGCCGCCCGCTCCAAACCGTGAAGCCTGTTACCTGCTAGTGACAGCCGCCTTGAACGAATAAAATAATGAATAATAATCAGCAGAATTCGATCAACATGGTGGGCTCATGGTTTAACTCTATAAGATTATGTTTAAAAAGATTTTTTTTTTTGATCCATGATGATGATACAGAAAGGAAAAATATTAATTCGTTCCCACAGATGCTTTGATTGTACGTCAGTGTGAGAGTGTGTCCTGGTGCGTGTTTACCTGAGCCTCTGCAGCTCATCCAGCAGCCCAATTGGAACTGTGGACAGACCATTCAGTGAAAGATCTAGATTCTGAAGACTACCCAAACCCTGTGGAAACACCAAAAACCAGGTCTTGGACACTTCCCATGAAACCCACAGACTTTTCTCACTTTCACGCATTACTCTGGTAATCACTTTGGATCAGTTTAAGTGTCACACAAGCTTGTCCCACACCAGCTGTGGTGGTCGTGATAAAATCAGTTGAGAACATTGTTTTTAAGTCATTTATCCCCTTAAAAGAAGCCCACTTCTGTCAGTTTATCTACTAATCTTGTTCTTACTAAGCGTAAACAGTGTAATACAGCTTTATGACCCCACCCCCACACCTTCCCTCGTTTCTATTGTGTTTTTGGAGGATTTGTTATTTAAAATGTGAATTTCAAATGGTATAACAGTCTTCTATTCATTTTGATGACTGACCCATTTAAAGTTTAGCACAGTGTCCTGTGTGGGTTGAAACTGGAGTATGACCTTTTCTTCTATTTTTTTCATGAATATAGCTTTAGGTTTTGCAGCGTGTAGTGGTGCACGCCCTCCAGTACATACCTGGAAGAGGTCTCTGTCCATAACTGTTAAGGAGTTGTTGTGCAGGGTCAGCCTTGTCAGGTTGGACATGTCTTTAAATAATCCAGCTGGTAGGTTATCCAGGTAGTTATTGGACAGGTCCAGCTCCTGAAGTACACACAAAAATTCACACTTTTATTTTTGAGACTTTTTAAAAATAACCTTAAAAATGAGCCAAAAAAAAAGGCTTCTGCATACTTGTTTCTATCCCGACAAGCTGCTCCGACTGGTCGGTCCGACTTGACTTATATCAGACAAAAGTATTAACTTTTCAAACTTTGTTAGCAGCTAATCAATTTCTGTGAGGAAGGGGATTTGATCTTTTCCAACTAATCATTAGAGGACAACATTCAAGCCATTTTTTAATTGAATGGTTTTGAAGTACAGGGTTTTACAAGTGGAGGTTTCAAAAGATCTTAAATTGGTGGGATAATGCACATTTTACACTGAAAGCTGGTATTTCTATTTCCAGTATCTGTCTGCATCAGATATGCTCCATGACAAGCACTTGGGGGATTTGAGTTTTTGCAGCAAAAAAGTAGTCAGATATAGTAACAAATAAGCTTCTATTTGAGAGAGAGATAACATGTAATACGAGTTGGATTCATCTCACAGAAGGCCTGAGGTGGGTTGTTCTGCAAAACTTGCAAATGTCATGTTCTCTTAACTTTCAGTTTGAGAGCAAAATTTGTCTGCAGTTTGCTCAATATTTGAGTTACCAAGCACCTGTCCTGGGGAAATGTCAGCATGCACTGCAGAAAACACTGCAACACAACAGCAGCCCATAACGCATTTCAAAATGAAGCAAAAAACAAAAAAGGACGAGAGTAAACAGTAAAAAAAAATAAAAAAGTAAAGCTGCAGACCTCCAAAGTGGAGAGGTTAGCAAAGGCAGAGGCTCCCAGAGAGGCAAGCTTGTTGTTGGCTAGCAGGAGGGAGCGGCTCCCCGGAGGCAGGAGGTGCAGGGGAGGCAGAGAGGACAGACCACGGCCCCCGCAGTCCACCACACGGTTGTCTGAGGAGCAGAGACAGGGAGGAGGGCAGGAGGAGCCCGGCGGCAGCAGCGCCGCCAGGAGGCAGAGGACACAGAGGAAGACTGGGAGAGAAAAACACGGTTATTTAGTCTTCCTGATGTATTATATCCATGACGAAAACTCGAAACATAATGGAAAGTCAGTTACATGTGTCATCATAATTCCTATTATGACTGACATTTGCAAAACAGTCCTCCATCCTTCCAGTTTATTACAGAGATATGTGTTAAAAGATAGAACCAACTGCCCCTGAGGCATGTGAAGTTGTGTAAAGGATGCAAAGATACCTATTTATTTTCAAGCAGGTTTTATTTTCAAGTGATAAAATGATAGTAACGCTTGGAAAAAAAACATCTTAGCGCTAATACTGCACCTTGCAACGCCTGAAGCAGTTTTACATAACATTTAAATTTGAGCAGTACGTGACAAATGTTTTGTTAAAAATTGTGCATTTGTGCATGCATGGGGGATGCATTTACTGTGATGACCGAAAACCATGCAAACTTAAAGAGAGCACAGCCATCAGAAACAAGCACGGCTTAACCTACATACTGTATTAATTGTGTGTGCACTAGTCAGCACAATCAAAAAAAAAACAACACATTTTTAATACAAAGGCTCAAGTCTTTTTTTTTTTCTTTCTGCGCATGTTTGTGTTCATCTCTGAGCACACTCACAAGGGAAATCCCTTTTTTCATTTCAAGTCATTGGTTTCCTGCAGACTGCAGTCGTTTCATCATTTTATCTCATTATCTCTGTTTCTTTCTCCGGTTATATCTGTCCTGCTGGTTTTTGTGTTTCACTGTTTCCACCTTTTTCTTTCTTACTATTCATTCCTCTTTTCATTTGTTTCTCAGTCTGTACATACGTGCACCTACCCATCTCTGTCGTTACTCCCGTCTTTCTCCCATTAAACCCTCTTTATCTCTCTTATTCTCTTTCACTTTAAGTCTCTCAGCAGTTCTCTGTTCTCTCAGTGTCTCGTTACACGGACTGACTTTGTTTCCATCCAATAGCTTATCAGCACAACTTGTGTCTTTGTCTGTTTGTGCGTTAGTGGGAATATGGTTGTGTAACTGTGCCTATTTAAGTCACCACAAAGTATTATATTACGAAAACGACTTGGTCTAATTTGCACAGAGACGGTACTTTTTAACTTTCTAATGAAGCTTCACAAGCAGATTTCCTCACTTGCATCATATGCATATTTATAGCATCTACTTCTCGATGTGTGAATGCCTTTTATCACCCTGCTCCATGTATTTTGTATTTTCTCCCCCTGTTTGTTCGTTTGTTATTATTACTATTTCTCCTTTCGCTCTTTCTCATAAGCAAGGCGTTATTTTTATTTCTCCACACTAATTGGCCATGTGGCTCTGATATGATGAAACTCTGTGAAATAGACCTTTACTGGGCAGTCTACAGATCAGAGGATACAAGTGATAGCTTAATGAAAGTGATATTCTTCTAAAATGACGTTCCTCGGGGCCTCGATCTCATTACCGATAAAAGTGAATAGTGAAGTTGGGTGCAAAAGCTGCAGCTCAGGTGTAACATTTTTAAAATGTAGCTCATATCTATACAATATGGGTTGCATTTTTGTGCAGTCTAGCAGCAGTGATAGCAATAAGTCATGAGAGTGTCACAATAATGCAGCGTGCACGATGCACAGAGGCCTGAAACTGGATTCAGCATTTACTGGGCTTTTGTGTTGCACTGAGATGATGAGTCCAAATAAACTGAAAATCCCTAGAAACTGTCGCAGATGCTGTGTGTTTCTCATAATCTGAAGCACAGCTGATATATTAGATTAACACAAATTATTACATTTAGCTTATCCAGATTTAAATGCAATGCTGTGATTATAAGAAAACACCATTGTCATTCATTTTATTGGATACATTGCACAACCACAGTATATGTGTGACAAGTAGCAACAGAAAATATTTTTAGGTGTTAATTTTTCAGGTTTAAATGGTAAAAATGTGTTTTTCTTCTTGTCATCATTATGATAAAGGTAAGAGCACTCTGACCTCCATCTACTACAAATAACCCATAAACTGCATGTATATAATTCACATAACCCCATTTAAAGGTTTTTTTTTATTAAAATAACTTCATAGTCAGGAAACCGACAGAAAGGGGTGGGACACTTTGAAAATAAAGTAAATAAGTTATATTGAATAACAATGCTTGAATTATGATTAAACTTATCCCAGAACTGTTGAGGAAGCACTTTGATGATGTCCTAAATGTTTTCACCAAATTTAAGGATGAAATGACATCAATTCAAAGGATAGCTCTAAAACCTTGTCATTTTGTTTTGGACTTTGTGTTGCTCTGAAAGTCTTTCATTCAGTTCAGATTTGCAGACGTAATAGACCCACAGAGGAATCATCCATTTCCCTGTCTGTACCCAAAACTGGAAGCCTGATTTCTAAAGAAGCATATCCCTCTGGGAGATGAGTGAAGACCCAGCTGCTGAGTACAGATGTTTGAAGACATGAATAAAAAGAGTTCTTTTGCAGAGTATTTTTGAGGTTTTGACACAGACGTTTCATTAATACCCCAGCAAGTGTTTTCTTTGGGGGAAAAAGTTGCATATGTGTCCTTTTTAAACCTAATTTGGATCACTTTTAACGTTTATATCTTAATTTATTTACCTTTGATCCTGACTATATATAAAAACAGCAGTCCAGATGTTTTATCTTTCTTTTGACGGTTTCCTCTCAGTTACGTTGTGACCTGCTCCGGTCTAGAGTCTGATCTAAAACAGTTCAGATGTCAACGCTGCGAGCTTGTAAGAAATGCCAGTGTGGGATCCTGCTCCCCTTTCTGTTCTCTGTAGGTTATAATCCTAATCTCTGGGAGAAATTAACTCCATAAATGAGTGAGAAGGAGTGATTTTCAAGTACCCTGAAGCCTCCTGTACTGTCATGTAGTTAGTTCTTCAGAGGATTTTTCACTGAAGAGTTTTACAGTAATAGAGGGTAGGACATAGCTGGAGAGAGAAAAATTGTGCTTATTTTTCTATTTTCTTCACTCCTTTTACCTCCGGTCCTCTCCGCTTCCTCTATTACCGTACAATACAACTCCTCCTCACCCCATACCACCCTCGCTTCCTGTACCAGAGGAGATCTTCCAACATTTATGAGTGGTTTTAGCCGCTCTCATGGAGGAGGGACTTGTTGTGTTTTGGCTTATTTTAGCTGCTCTGAATTCTTCTGGATGTCTCACTCTGCACAGAAAAACCAGAATGATGATGTCCTGCCACGGCCGGAAGAAGACGGGAAGGTTCAGTCCAAATAAAATTAAGTGGCTCTGTGCAGTTTAAATCAGTCCAAACAAGCCTCACACTGAATCTTTTATAAGAATCCCCAAAACACATGCCGTAAAACTGCTCACATTTCAGACGAGTGCGGCCTCTCAGCGGTGGATTCAAATGCGACAAGATGTTTCTGTTAGACTGAAGCAAGGTTTCTGGGGCAACTCTTGGAGCAGTGTTGCTCATCAGGCTCTTGACACCCCCATCTAGGTGTCAGAAGTGACACTCATTAAAATTTTACACTCTTAGCAGTCCAAGCCTGAGCAGTAATTGGTTGGGTTTGACCTAAATTTGAGTGAAAATTACAAAATAAGTCCAAATTCTAGCTGTCCCATTTCGGATCATTATTGTGATATTTAAAAAGTGTTTATCTCTCATCCTCTGCGGTTAATAAACAGTAAAGGGATTCATACTGAGATATTAATGTTGTTCAAACTCTTTTTCTACTTTTTTAATGACGCAGTGATGAAATTAAGTCTTATTGCTTTTTTTCATTTCTAAATAGAGAGGTTTTATTTCAGACTCATGTCAAATTAAAAAAATAATGAAATTAAAAAGAAAACGACAGCATTGCAGTTCATAAATCCACAAGAATTTAAGATATATACAAAGACCTTTTCCAATGTTTCCAGAAACAAGAATAATATCTTATGTCACTGCATGCCAAATGACTTTAAACTTTATAATAAGATTACTTGAATTCATTATCTAATATATAAATTGAAACATATAATTCCTCAGCACAGCATGCAATGAAGGTGTATTACGAGATGCAAACATGTTACTTTCACTTGCCCATCTTGTTAACTTAACCACAACTCTAAGAGCATCATTAAAGGCTGCTTGAAGTTTTTCCAGTTTTGCTTTACTACTTTAAATGTTACAGATGTTTATATTTCTAACAGTGTCTTTAAGATGTTTGTGTTTTCAAGTTGTTTTCAGTGGGACGTATTTGTCGATGGTATTTGTCACTGTGGTTTTGCATTATTTATGTGTGTGTGTGTGTGTGTGTGTGTATCATCTGGCTGCAGACAGAGAGATAAACTGCTCTTTTTAGTTTATATAACACTGCAAAGGAATACAAGATCGGGATTTCATGCCGACATACAAAAGATAGCTATGGGTTGTTTCTAATAAAATCTGAAGTCAATCAAGCAAATTTGTAGGATCAATTGACCCTTTGTTGACCTTCAAATGAGTGATATTTAGCATTTCATCTCCGGGACAACGCCTTTTGACACCTCCAGGGCGTCATCTGTCTGTAAGTTTATATCTAGGAGCCTCTGGTTGACACTGGATCCAGCTATGATGTCATCACCGCAAGCAACTCTGTTACAGAGCCCAGTCGCATGTTACCAGGGTTGACGCTGTTTTCCATGCAAGCGACAGACTCGCTGCTATCTGGTTACGACGAAGGCCAGCTGTCTTCCACGCAAAAGAGTCTGTGGCCTGTTTTTTTTTTTTTACCTCTTCAATGTTTCACATCATGTTCTGAGTCTGACCCAGATCTATCCTGCTGCTTTTACAGTGACTCCCCGTGTCAGAGGCATCGCCTGAGCCATCATACCACACCCACGCGAGCTGATTTTAAAGGATTTTTAATTCATCAAACATCAGCTTCTGCTTTCAGCTTTGTGTTGTTTTGTTGAGCCCCAGAAATATCTACGAAAAAAAAAAAACAGGATTTATAAACTATTATAATCTTTGGAGGCATTTTCATTATCAGCAAGTGCTTTAATTTGTGGCATCAAAGGTGGTCGATTATTGAATATTATTGCACATATTTTACTATTATAAATAGCACATGTTGTTCACTAGTTAATAGGATCTGGTTTGGCTTCAGTGGAGAGATATTACAAATCTGTCATAATGCAATGATGTAACAGTAGGAGAAATGTGTTCAAAGAAAACTCAAAGATTCGTCAAATATGATGTTAAATCATCCATCTGTAATATCTCTGTCTAATGTCTTAGTGAAGTCCTGACGTGTCAGATCCCCACTGTAACCCAAAACTTTGTTTATTTAGCATTTAGAAAATGGCCAGCATGAGTGTGTATGTGAGTGAGTGTGTGTGCGCAAATGATAGTATGCGTGTTTTTGAAATCAGATATGCATACAGTCACGCTAAATGTCTTCCAGTCTTTGAAAAAAAGAACACAGAAGAGCTCATAACACCCATACATACACTTTATTTTATCAAGGTCCCGTCGGTGCCGCTTCATTATGTCCTCAGTGACATATTGTTACCATAGCAACCGTGATATAAACCGCAATGAGGAGGCAGAAGTGAGAGAAGTTTGTGATTCGTATCAGATCTTGTCGTTTCACCCACATTTCTGCACCCCTTTTTTCTTTCACACGCAGAACCTTTCCACCTGAATTTTTGAGAGCAGCCGTGTATAATCGTTCACCCGGGCGCAGGTCATCATGTAGGAAGTCGTGGTCGTACATACACACTCTGACACACAGATTCACACTGGGAAATGTGCAGGACTTGAAGATAAGCGGCGACGGGGTGTAGGGATTTAAGCTGTACTCCTGCTGACAGTGTGATGAGGAGAGGGGGGAGCATTGCTCCAAAAGCTTGATTTTTATACGACATTTCTTCCTCTTCTCCCAGTGGGAGTGCCTCGAATCACCTATTTTTGTCTTCTCCTCTCTCTGCTCTTTCCCCTCTTTGCTTGCTGTGGTCCTTCTCTCAGTGCCATTTCTTATTCTAGCCTTTGTAATCCCCTCTGTCTCTCTGTCCGTTACTCCTGTGATGAATCCTGTATCTGCGAGACAGTGTCATTACTCTGACTTCAAGCAGTGAGTGGGTAATGTGTAGCCTCATCGTCCTTTCTAATTCACGCTATTTGTATCAATTTGTAGTGACTCACACATTTGTTCACAGAGCAGTATGGCCCTTGGGAGTGTGTGACATGCAACGACATTGTTTTTTTTGTGTGTGTGGCTGCGACTATTAATTAGCTTGACTGGCAGGTAAGATACTGGAGTGAGGTAGGGACAAATAGGAATGGAGATATGGGGCGCAAAAGATCGGTAAAACCCGATTTAATGCCATTTCAGCACCTCCGGTGAAGCTGCTGTGTATTTCACTGTTATACCGTTTCTTTGATGGATGTTGCAGTGCTTTGCTAGGACCACTCCAAAGGGCTTTAGTCTAAAATGAAACACATTCAGACTCTGAAGAGAAAATAAATGAAGACTGACTTTTAATGTCATACTCGCATTGGAGCGACTGGACTAGAATAAATTCTGTTTTGGTTTCTGACAGGTTGCTGCCTACTCGTTCTTTAAACAGAATGGATGGGGAGACTTTATTAAGCCAAAAATGCTCTCACATACTTTATTTATAAGAGAGCCTGGGTTTTAATACCACTCTTTTTTTAAATATAGATGGCTCCTTTATTTTGGTGTGTGCGCTGAGCTCCATTTTTGAAGTCAAGCCGATGGATGGATATTTGTCTGGAGTGAACTTATATGCCTCAAGTTAGATCTATACTGTACTTTTTCTCGGTGTAATAAAAATCTGAATCATTTAGCGAGTGCTAAAATGGAGTGGGGCTGGTATTTTGTGCAGGGGATTATCCAGATTTATCCCTGCCAATGTCCTCTGAAAATGGGCCAGTCCCAAGGACTGGCACGGGCATGTGTGCTCGACCCGCACACAGTACATGATGGAAAGAAAATGAAAGGTGAGACTTGTGCCTGCCAGCGCAGCAGTAAAGCTCTATGTGCATCATGCTCCTCCGGAGATGTTATTTATGATCACCTCTGCAATGCTAATCTACATTAAAATCACCACAATTAATGTTTTTTTCATTCTTTGATTACCCTGTACAAAACCTCATCTAGAGATCACCTCAGGCCGACAGCAGAATAATTTACATATAAAAGATACATAATTTAAATTTAATTTTGTAGTGTTTTGTGCAGAATGCACCCCTGCTCTGAAACAACAGACCTTTGTCTGTTTTATAAGTGATATAAGCAGGAACTGCAGCTACCATCTACTCAACTTTTTTGTCAATTTCATTTTAACAACCATCATATTTCTCATTTTGTGCATCAAAGTTAACAGTATTGCAGTTAATATCTCTTTTGTAGAAAATGTCATGTTTTTGCAGTAAAAAGGGAGCGTTGACATGGATTTCACAGCTTTTATTTGTCATTTTAAAACAAAATAAATGGGTACCAATAACTGATAAGAGATCAAATATACTTTCTGTCATTTAAAGACTTGACAGTAAATCATTTAATCTTATTTAAATTTCTGTTTATGATGAAATGTCACCCTGTTATATTTTATTTTTCTACTTCATCTATGACACTACGACGATTGTTAGGTTTGATACATATTACATGATTTGATATATTTGATATTATATTCTGCATCCATAAACTCTTACATGTTGTGTTAAAGATCACCTCTTGCACCAGTAACACCGTTTTTTTATTTCAGTAAGTTAGTGATGAGAGCCACCTGGGGCCCCACTTTTACTGAAACAATGAGAACATTTTTTGGAGGAAAAAAGCTAATATATCTAATATTTTTTTTCAACAACCTGCCTCTATTTAGACTGCACTTGCATCTCTTGGAAGAAGCATCCTAAATAGTTATGGACAACATATTTGAATTTGCCAGATACTTTGGCTGGTTGGCCCATGAGGTTTTATTTTTATTGAACTCCACGTCTCGTATAACACTTGGAGGAAGGATCGGGCTCCTCTCCAAAGCTAAT
>JAOWBL010003683.1:0-10002 GCA_028564865.1 Zenarchopterus dispar | reverse complement strand
GGTCTGAAGGATCTCCTGTAACGGTCTGAAGGATCTCCTGTAACGGTCTGAAGGATCTCCTGTAGCATCTGGGTTGCAGCGGACCTGAAGAAGCCTCTGACTGAAGACACTCTGTTGCTGAATCACTGTGTTGTAAAAAGTGGATGCTCAGGGTTGTCCATGATCTTCTTCATTGTTTGAAGTGTCCTTCTTCTCACAGTCAGCTCCAGAAACAGTGTGGTTGACAGTATGTAGTATATTCATGCAGTTGATGAAAAAGTTGTGTCACAGTTCAAGATAGGACCCAAGAGCAGAAGACCACAGGGGAGCATTTACAGTATTTATTGAACAGAAGTGTATTTTGTGAAGGTAAATATTGGGTTGGTGGTTGATAGGCAGGCAGGCAGAGTGAGGGAGTTCCAAACAGGCAGGCAGGGTAGCTTACTAAAAGCAGAGACGCAGGCTGGCAGGCAGGTAGTGGGGCAGGATCTGGACACAGGCAGAGAAATAGGTAAGTAAAAATCCAATAGGTACGATAAAACTCCTTAATCAGGGCAGGATCCAGGATGAGATTATGGGAAACCCACAAACACTCCTCAGGTCCATAACCCTCCGAGTCCACCAGAAACTGGTAGCCATGACCACGCCGCCGCACATCCAACAGACGACAGATCCTGAAGGCAGGATGGTCAACAATCAGGGTGGGAGGAGGGGGTTCAGATGGAGGGCAGAGAGGACTCTCATGAACAGGTTTCAGTTGAGAAACATGTAAGGTTGGGTGGATCTTCATGGATGTTGGCAGTTTCAAACAAATAGCAGTAGGGTTTTTGTTCTTTTCTACTTCAAATGGGCCTATAAACCTGGGTGCAAGTTTTTTGGATTCCACCTTTTAAGGGAATATCCTTAGCTGCAAGCCAAACCTTTTGACCTGGTTGGTAGGATGGAGACTGGATCCGGTGCTTATCAGCTTTTTTGCAATTGCGTTCAGCAGAGCAAAGTAAGGTTGGTTTAGCGCAGTTCCAGATATGTTGACAGCACTGGAGATGGTCCTTTACAGAAGGAACTGCAACATCTTTCTTCTGTTCTGGAAACATAGGAGGTAAGTATCCAAGTGCACATTCGAATGGCAACATCCCAGTAGATGCAGTAGGGAGAGAATGATGTGCATACTCAACCCACAATAAGTACAAACTCCAATCAGAAAGATTCTGCAATGCCACACAGTGAAGAGAAGCCTCCAAACTCTAGTTAGCCCTCTCACATTGGCCATTGGTCAGGGGATGGAATCCAGAAGAGAGGCTCACCTTAGCTGCAAGGGCCTGGCAAAAACTTCTCCAGACTTGAGAAATGAACTGGAGCCCACTGTCAGAGACGATGTCCAAAGGTGTGCCATGAAGTCAGAAGACATGTTGGACTAGCAAGTTGGCAGTTTCCAGTGCAGATGGCAGTTTCTCGAGAGCAATGAAGTGAATAGTCTTTGAAAATCTATTGGTGATTGTCAAAATGATTGTTTTACCTTGAGATATTGGAAGTCCAGAGACAAAGTCAAGTGCTATGTGTGACCATGAGCAAGAGGGGACAGGTAAAGGATGTAGCTGTCCAGCCGGTTTTTGATTTGAAGTCTTGTTTCTGGCGCAGACATAGTCCCGAGTATCTCTCTCCATAGTAGGCCACCAGAAGTGGCGTTGTAGCAGGACAAGCGTACGACCGATGCAGGATGGCAGGCAAAGTTGGAAGCATGCCCCCATTGGAGGACCTGGGAACACACAGTTTTAGGGACAAACAGGCAATCTGGAGGTCCATTACCTGGGTCTGGATCTGCTGCTTGAGCCTCTTGGAGTTTGGACTTTTTTTCCCAGGTGACCGAGGTGACGACACAGGACTGAGGTGCGATGCTCTCAACAGGATCAGGTAAGTCTGTTGGGGCAAACTGTCAGGACAGAACATCAGGTTTTGTTTTATGGTCAAAAGGCACTTTGCAGATTGGACATATACGTTTTTATGATCAGTCCAAACAACGAAAGGAAGTTCAGGACCCTCCAAATAGTGTCGCCATTCCTCCAGTGCCAATTTGACTGCCAGCAATTCACGATTCCCTGTGGTTCTTCTCTGCTGAGGATAGCTTTCTTGAGAAAAACAACACTGCACCCACACTGCTATCAGAAGCATCCACTTCCACTATAAATTGAAGAGAGGGGTCTGGATGCATAAGGACCGGGGAAGAGGTGAATCGCTGCTTAAGATTCTGGAAGGCCTACTCAGCATCTGGATCCCAAACGAAACTAAGCTTGGAGGAGGTCAAACGAGTTAGAGGTGCAGCAACTTGACTATAGTTTCGGACAAAACGGCGATAGAAATTCACAAAACCAAGAATTGTAATTGCTTACAATTTTCTGGTCTTGGCCAAAATGCTAGTGCCTGGATTTTGGATGGGTCTGGCTTCTCCTGCCCACTGCCTATGACGTATCCTAAAAAGCTCACAGACTGGACATTGAATCCACACTTTTCAGCCTTGATGTAGAGCTTGTTCTCAAGTAACCTTTGGAACACCTAGTGGACATGGATCATATGTTCTTCTGGGGAAGAGGAAAAAATTGAAATGTCATCTAAATAAACAAAGATAAAATGATTCAGTAAGTCTCTTAGGACATCATTTACCATGGCTTGAAAAATGGCAGGTGCATTAGTGAGTCCAAATGGCATGACTAAATGTTCAAAATGCCTGAGAGGTGTCTTGAAAGTTGTTATCCACTCATCCCCATCTCGTGTTTGCGCTAGGTGGTAAGCATTTCTTAAGTTGCGTTTAGAAAAGATGGTTGCATCGTGCAGGGGTTGGAAGACAGAGTCTATGAGTGGAAGTGGGTATTTGTTTTTTATGGTGATGTTGTTTAGGCCCCTATAGTCAATACAAGGGCAGAGTGTAAGATCTTTTTTTCCAACAAAGAAAAAACCAGCACCAACAGGGGAGTATGAAGGACAGATAAAACCTGCAGCAAGCGAATTGTTGATGTATTTTTCCATGGCCTCATGTTCAGATCGAGAGAGGTAGAGCCGGCTGGAGGGCAGCGGAGGACCTGGAAGAAGATCTATAGCACAACCATATGCTCTGTGGGGAGGCAGAGCCAGTGCTCGGTCTTTACTGAAAACTTCAGCTAAGTCATGATAATCTTTTGGAACATTTGTTTAATCTGGAGGTTCAAGTTAGGGTTTTGAAGAACTAGCTTGTGGAAGAGCTAACTTCAAACAGGAGGAGTGACAGAAAGAACTCCAGCTTAACAATTAAGCCTTTGCTCAGTCAAAATGAGGGTTGTGTGTCCTCAACCACGAATATCCAAGAATTAAAGGTGAGTGTGAAGATGACATTATGTTAAAATGTAGCATTTCTTGGTGGTTGCCAGACAACAATAGTTTTATTGGCTGAGTGTGTTATCTTGGGGATAAGTCTTCCATCTAGAGCAGTAGCAGTCAGGGGATTCTTCAAAGGCACCTTCTCTAGACCAGCCTGCTGAGCAAGATTGATGTCCAGAAAATTCTCCTCCGCTCCAGAATCAACAAGGGCAGTCAAAGGCAAGGACATTTACATAAAGGGTGGCAGGAAGTAGCATTTTTGTTCTGGGATTAGAAGAGAAAGTGGTGTGGCTCACCAGTGTCCCCATGTTTACTGATGAGCCCTATCTTTTGGTCGGGAAGGGTAAGTTGCAAGAAAGTGTCCAAGTTTTCCACAGTATATGCACTCACCAACTTGAATTCCGCGTAGCTGCTCAGTTGGAGTTAGCTTAGCCCGTCCCAGCTGCATAGGTTCCTCCCATGACACATGACACAAGTTGTTGGTAAAAGTCTGCTAAACAGAATTTTCTGTAGCTTAAATTTTTTAAAAGCTACAGCAAGAAATGCATGACATGATTAGATAGAACTGCATTTTTCTCAAGGGAAGGTCTCGTTGTCATGCATACTGGCTCACTGTCATGGTTACCTGGGGTAAGAATGGTGTCTCTAAATTCCTTTGTATCTACTATTTACTATGTAAACATGTGCTTTTGTGCAGTTCTTTACCACAAATGGGAATTTTCTGAAAGATTTAAGGTCCCAATTTATTTGTCTTCTCATGGTACCAGAAACTGATATTGTTGAGTGAAAACAGTATTATTAATTTATGCATTTTTATTATATGGTCATGTCAGTTTTACTGCCTTTGAAAGGAAATCATGAAGTTGTACTAACAGCATGGTTGACATATCTGACATAAAAGCAGGTCTGAAGCAGAAAGATTGTATTCTATCAGAAAAATAAAAGCAATGAACAACTTTCTAAGAGCAAACATTTCTGGGACAGTGAAAGATACACTTTCTTTATTTGTTCTTGAAGTTATAATACAGGTCCAAATCATAAATAGTTTGCAACAATGTAAAAATTTGCAGCAGAACCAAAAAAAAAAAAAAAAAAGACAACAACAACAAAAAAAGAAACACTTAATTTAACTTCTGTTTCTGTAGAGAGTGTATGAACCCTGATATTAAATGTATTTTTTCTCTTCAGCTTCATTTGATTTCTCAGCATACATGTATTTTTGTATTTTAAGCCTCAGCTGATTCCAAAAAGTGTGAACCGTAAACCTCTTATCACTTTGTAATGTTCTCATTCCTTCTCACAACACTTGGAAGCAGTGGTGTAGTGCAAATATACGCTGCTATAAGGAGTATACCCACTTATTTTTCAGTCAGTGTTGGCAATACCCACTTTAAGGAGACTGTAACTTTTAAGAGTCTGTGGTTTGAAGACAAACTCACAGCAACATTTGTAGACAAAAACCAAAAATATAGTATTTTTAATTGCAGATTGGAATCTTGCCCTGCAGTGGTCCAAACAGCAATAGTTAGCCTATCTGGACTGACAGAAGCTATGTGCTAACAGCATAAAACATGACAAGCCAGTTTTTGGTTGTACAAACCCACTTCAGTTCAGTCCAAGTAAACAGTGACACCCGTTTAATTTCCTCAGTGTTTAAAAATTGTCAACTCTTTTTTTTTATTGAGGTGTCATAAACTTTCAACTTTCCTCCAAATCTTCTTCATCACTCTCCTCTTCATCCTCAGCATCTTCTTCCTTTGCTGCAGTCTTGGTCATTCTCCAGCTAAGAGTCCACTCACTTTTTGGCATGCTGACTTCTTCTTTCATGAGTCCCAAACATCTCTGACTCCGGTGCTCCATAGAGAAACACACCACGTCATCCTCCTCAGACCTCTTCCAGCGACAAATCCTCCAGGACTCCTTCCAAGCCAACCATTCTGCTCCCTCCTCACCTTCTTCTTCCTCTTCTGTGCCCTCATCTCCTCCTCTATGAGCTACAGCCACCATCCATGATTGCTTCCAGGAGGTGAAGGAGGTATTGAGCTTGTGGAACTGTAAATGGAGTGGGACATCGAGTTTGCATCTGGCTTGTTCACATAACTTTTTTGTCTGCTTCTGTTTTTCTGGGTTCTTCTGTGTTAAGTCCACCACTTTTATTAACTTTTTATTGCAACAAGTCGTTTCCTCTTCTTCACTGTCTTCCTCTTCATCCTCATCTTTGTCTATTTCTTCTTCCCCTCTTTCCTCCT
This sequence comes from Zenarchopterus dispar, assembly GCA_028564865.1. Taxonomy (NCBI): domain Eukaryota; kingdom Metazoa; phylum Chordata; class Actinopteri; order Beloniformes; family Zenarchopteridae; genus Zenarchopterus; species Zenarchopterus dispar. Next base: position 4,426 of record JAOWBL010003683.1, on the reverse strand, counting down.
TATCCTTATTAACAGCATTTTGGTCCTCCTCTTTAGAGTCTTCCATTATGTCAACATCTTCATTTACTTCTTCATCATCTTCATCTTTCCTCTGATCTTTATTAATGTCTTCTTCTTCAGCTTCCCCATCCTTCTCATTATCAAACTCTTTGCCCTCTGCCATACTCTCTTCCATTTTGTTATAAATTTGGTCATCATCTTCCTCATCCACTTCTTCATCATCTACTTCATCGTTGTCTTCATCATCATCTTTCCTCTGATCTTTATCTGTTTCTTCTTTTTCTTCTTCTTCTTCATCCTCTGCCTCCTCATCACTCTCATTATCCAGTTTTATGCTCTCCCCTTCACTCTCCATTTTGTTCTTCTTATAAATTTTGCCATCTCTTTCGGCATCAACTTCTTCATCATCCTTTTCTTCATCGTCTTCATCTTTTCTCTGATCTTTATCCATTTCTTCTTCGGCCTCCTCTTCCTTCTCATTATCAAGTATTTTGCCCTCTTCTTCCAGCTCCTCTATTTTGTTCTTCTTATAAATTTTGCCATCTCTTTCCACATCCACTTCTTCATCATCCTTTTCTCCATCATCTTCATCTTTTCTCTGATCTTTATCTGTTTCTTCTTTTTCTTCATCCTCTGCTTCCTCATCGCTCTCCTTATCCAATTTTATGCTCCCCCCTTCACTCTCCATTTTGTTCTTCTTCAAAATGTTGTCATTTCTTTCCACATCTACTTCTTCATTCCCCTCTTCTTCATTATCTTCCATCTCTTCCTCACTTCTGTCTTCTTGTTCCTCCTCCTCCTCTTCATAGTCTACTGTCTCATCCTCCATTTTCATGTCTTCACCTTTGTTTTTCTTATGTATGTCATCTTCATCATCCACATTATCATTACTCTCATTGTCATGGTCATTTTCTTTCTCCTCATCCTTTTCTTCCTCTTCACTATTTTCATCTTGCTCTTCATCTTTCTCCTCATCTGTATTTTCCTCACCATTATCCTCTTCATCTGTTTCATTTGTCCCATCTTCATCTGCTTGTTTATCCATCTCTTCCTTTCCATCTTTCTTTTTCTTCTTTTCTAGCTCCTCCTCTGTTTTTCTCATGTCTCCATATCTGCATGCAACCCCTTTGCTTTCTTCATCCTCTTCAATCTCTTCTGCCTCCTGATCTACTTCTTGTATTTCTTTCTTGTCAGCTTCCATTTTTTCTTCTTCCTCCTCCTCATCTTCATTTTCCTTCCTTCCTTTAACTTTCTCTTCCATATTCACCCTCTCTGCTTCTTCATCACTTCCTTTTTCTTCTGATGTATTTTCCACTACCTTCCCCTCTTCATTCTCACCATCAGAACTGTTTTCTTCCTCTGTGCCAATTTTCTTTTCCACTTCATCCTCTTTCCCCTCCTCAGCTCCCTCACTGTTCTCACCCATCTTGTTTCCTTTCTTGCTATTCTCCCCTTCCTCCCACTCTTCTCTATCTTTCTCATTTTCTTCTTCTTTACATTCTTTCTCTTCCTCACTCTCATCTACATTGCTTTCTTCCTCCTCTTTGCTCTCTATTTCCTTATCTACATCTTTGTTCATGTTTACTTCCTCATCTGTTGTGTCATCATCTTCATCCTCATCTTCTCCTGGTTCCTCCTCTTCACCTTCATCCTCCTCATCCTCTTTCTTATTGTCCTCATACTGTTTGTGAAAACCTTTCAATGTTTCTCTGTCCCTTTCCATTTCCAGTTCATTTTCATTAAGACTTTCCTCCTCTTCATCTACTTCTTCAACCTCATCTTCTTCTTCTTCATCCTCCTCATCCTCTGATTCTTCTGCCTCGGGCTCCTCTTCCTCCTCTATTTTGTCTTCCCATTGTGGAACACATCTTTTAGGAGTCTTCCAAGCCTCTGTCCACTCGGTGGCGTCTACGATTTCGTCATCCAACTCTGAGGTGAGTAGGAGGGTTATCGTTTTACGTCTCCTCATCAGCATGGAACTATGCTGATGATGGGAACTTATGGAAGCCTGTCGCCACCTGCAGGCAAAACCAGAGCTTTGGTTAAAAATTGGTGAAAACTCAAATTCTCAAGGGCTGGTGTCCTACATGTTTAAGATGGTTCCCTGCATCAACACACCTGATTTAGATGACTGGATCATCATCAGCTTGTCATCAAGGTCTGCACAAGTCTGTTACTGACACTTTCATTTGAATCAGGTGTGCTGAAGCAGGGAAACATCTCAAACATGCAAAACAGCAGTGTTCTAAGACTAGAATCAGACATCAATGGTCGAGATTAAGAATATAGACATTAAGCATGCAAACATGTTTACATTAGGAATTGTGATCCACATCTCACATCCACAGACAGATTACCAGTTGCATCCTGTGTCCCAGTAAGCAATGAGAAGACAAAAAAAAAAAAGCAGAAAAAAGAAAATGTGGGACTGCAACAAAACCACCACAAATATATCTGGATTTTGATCTTCTTAGTTTAAATTAGTTTGCAGTTCCTCGCCTGACCACTGGGAACTGGCTTTAAAAGCAATAAAATCTCCATGTTGGAGCCCATGTTGAGATTTTCAACTTTCCAGTCAAAACATTTACAAGCTGGATTAGAAAATGATTTTGGTCACACTCACAACAATCCATTAGGGGATTTCTTTTTCTTTTTTTGAACCATATTGGGTAAAAATAATATAAAGCATTACATTTATATACAGCATAACTAGGAGCATAGTCTTTTAAGTAATGGCTGGCATAGCCAGTGTAGTAGCAATCATCACTTTAGCTATTCAGCACTTAGTATTCACTTGAACTCTGTGCAAGGCTTCTGAGCTATGCTGCTAGTAACTGTACCAGCAGACAACTGCTACTGGCTGTGGGTTGGGAAGGGTCAGAGGAGAAAGTTTAGCAAAGCAAAGTCTTGTGTTGACTATTAGCAACTGTGGTTTCTGATGTCACCATCAAAACGAAATGGTGAAATGGTGCTGCCACTGATGTCTGCCAGAATCTCCGCCGCTCCTCTGCCATGGCTCAACTAAAGAAGTCAGGACTCACCACAGTGGATCAACTGCTGAGACCAGCAATCAGACAGCCTTCGACTTGAAAGCCAATGCAGATGATAGCAATGGCTCTAATCCTGTGAACAGCAGGGTGGCAGGCAACAAGGGGCTCCAGTGGAGATCTTTTCAGTACCAATACTTGAAATAAGGATGATTGGACAGATCTCATCAGAATGAATATAAGGTAGTACTAACTGTTATCATGGGTTATCATAAGATAAGCCAGCTAAGCTAAAATCGTTAACCTAGTGACAAAGTGGGTGTGTTCCAGCCATCTTCCAAGGCTGCTTGTTTTGGCCATTTGCAAAATGTCATAGCAGTATGAGGTGGAAAGTGGCTTCAAAAGCACTATTCAGAAAACCAGTGGGCTACATTCCAGGGGATTTATCCAGTTCTTCATATAGTCTGTGGGTGGGGCCCCAATAACCCATGTCCAGGTGGGGCCATCAAGCTATTTGTTGTTACTTATCCATATGAATATACTGAAATGGCCTTAGTCTGGCCTGTCCTGCAATCAGGGAGACCTTCCCAGGGACATTTGCACATTACACATAGCTATTGGGATTATTTGAGGGCAAATAATACTTATATAAATAAAAATATGCCTCTCCTCACCACTACAGTAAGGTGGATGGTACAAGCTACCTTGTTTATTTCGATAGTGTTTCAATGTCAGTATCCGTAACAACAAAAAATGAAAATATTAATTAAAAGTAAATATAAATAAATAATAAAAAGTAGTTTCAAGCCAGCTACAGGACCACCAGTACAGGAATGATCTATTTGAAGTTTTTCAGTTCGGGTTCAGAATACATTATAGCACAGAAATAGCGCCGGTTAAAGTAACTAATGACCTTCTTATGGCCTCAGACAATGGATTAATGTCCATACTAGTTCTGGGACAGCACTTCTAAAGGAACAGCACTAGGTTGGTTTAAATCATCTATCAAGTTCATTCATGTTAATGAAGTGTCTCCTGTACAGACCAGGGTCTACCACAGTGTCCCTCAGGGTTCAGTGCTGGGGCCAGTCTTCTTCAGTTTATACATGCAGGACTTGGGAAGTATTATTCAGAACCACAGCATGAATTTTCATAGCTATAGTGGTGATACGCAATTGTATTTGTCTATGGTTAGCCAAACTTCAGGTGTGTCTTAAGGACACAAGCTTTTTGCTTTTAAACTCTGATAAAACAGAGGCTACTGTTTTTGGTTCCAAACACTTCAGGAACAGATTAGCCGATTTTGTCCTCCAGCACAACTGTGCAAAACCTTGGAGTTATTTCTGATCAGGATTTATCACCTAACTAACTCCCAGAAACTAATTCAAAGGTTTGTAACTTCAAGACTAGATTACTGTAATATATTATTAGTAGGATTC